>VZTB01012991.1:1484982-1564452 GCA_013397245.1 Thryothorus ludovicianus | reverse complement strand
TTTTTTTTTTTTTTGTTAAGATTGATATAATTAGATTAAGCAAAAAAAAAAAAAAAGCTACATCGTGGCAAGTTACAGAATTTCTGATTTTTTTTCCAGATCAAAAAAAACTTACTTCAGAACTTAGCCTTACAGGGTAAACTTAGATTTCAGATATATTTACAAGCGTTGTTTAAAACTTATGTACAGTTAACAATGTAAAATTTCTGTCTGGTTTTGCTATCTAAAGGTAATTACCACCCCACAGGAGTAAAGTCTCCCACATGTAGCCTAAAGTTGCATCTTTCTAGATGGTCTTTGTAAGCATATTCTGAAGTAAAATAGGTGACAACCCACTCTTGAAATCTTGTTTCTCTTCATAGCTCCACACCTTTTCATACACTTGACAAAATATTAAGTAGTAGAAGTGGAAGAGCATCTGCAGTATCATCACAGATTACAGAAAACCTTTTATTACAGATAGACCTCGTATCTATGTGGTTTCATTCAATTAAAAAACCTCACTGTAACACATTAGAAAAATCTGAGGAATTGTTATAGTTGGGCAAACCTGCATGCCACATGTCAGACTAGCAGAAGACTTCACACCAAGGATGTTCTGGATCAAAAAGCCATTTTGACACAGTAATGAAAAAACCTCTTGACAACAACAGACTGTTACCAAAGAGAAAAACAAATATATTTTTCTCACTCAGTACTACATGAATTCAGGAAACTCTTGTGATCATAGTTTGACACATGGGTATCAGACCCAGCTTTTGATATATAAAGAGAACAAACTACTAGTTAAAAATATTTCTGAGATTATCCTCCTCTTACTCTACATTAATTTTAGGAAAGCACTTGCATACTTAAAATTTGTTCTTCCTAGAGCTTGTGGTTAATTAAAGCAAATGACTTAGCTGCCTTGTCATTTGAATTATTGAGAAAGCACACGACTGGGGAGGGCAGGGGAGAGCTTCCTAACCAAAGGCCATGGTTTCAGTGGCTCCCAGTGCCCTGTTCATGGCACTCCTTATGGCCCCCAGGGTCTGCAGGCTCCTGCTCCTCCTCTGTGTGTACACACATGAACAATGCAAAAGTGCTTCTCCTCTAAGACGCCACTTTTTACAATAGAATAAACAACAGAAAAAGAAGCGTAACATCTGATTTTGGTGTTGCAGTCAGTGTCTTCCCTTTGTGAACTATACTAAGTATTCGAGCACCCGTTTTTGGCTGTGTGGTCAAGAAGCAGTCTACCTCAACATACCACAGCTAATATTCCACTCACTCCTACAGCCAACTTTAAAACAAAGCAGCTCATAAAAAGGCTAGACAGTCTGTTTTAGCTACCTTCTGCCTTTTCATTTAAGAAGTCTGCTGCAAAAGCACAGCTGATGCTCAGAATGAGACACTGTGCTGCATTCATAGTCCATGAGTATAAACCATTCCCTCCAGCCTCTCACTCAGGGGTCAAGTTGAGCAGTGACCACATGGCAAACGCAGTCACTGCCCAGAAATAGCCCCAGATGGGATCTGGATGGTTTGCAATATCTGAGAGAGACCAGCAGACACATGCTTCTTGTTTTGGGGAGAAAGGAAGATTTTTTTTTTGTCAATTTATTGCATGCAGCACCCAGTCAGAACTGTGGGATCTGACTGTGCTCACTGTGGCTGCTGAGGGTCACAAGATCTTTCTCCTCTCCATCAAGTCACTGCTGATATGACCACAATCCACATTACACCCTCCGCCAGAGCAAAAGATGAGTTTGGTAGGGAACTTCTTCCACAGCACAGCTCAAGGGAAAGGAGCAAAGCAGAACCAGAGTGACAGATGCAAAAGTGGCGAACAAAAATGAGCCTACTAGTCCGGGTGGGGCAGAGCAGAATGCAGCTGGAACACAGCCAACATCAAACATTTACTAAAAAATAAGCAATCGAGAGCTAAATCACTAATTGCACCTGCAGTGTTAACACTCATTTTCTCCAAATGCCATCCCTCCTGATTTTACAAACTCCTAGAGACTCACAAACCTTCTGTTTTACTCTGTGAGGAAGAAGTAGGATGACTTCTTCCTTTGTTCCTGCTACTGGCCACCTGCAAGACCAAACTAGTCTCCTCATTTCAGTGCTTGTCTTTCTTCCTCTCTCCTTTTGTTTTGTCTATTTAGCTGTTTAGCTTTGGGGCTTTGTGGGTGGCTGCTTGGGTATTGTGCTAGGTTTGTGGTTTTTTGGGGTTGTTTTTGCTGTTTTTTAAATTTTTGGTAGGGGAGAGGATGTGTTGTAATTTTTATTTGGCACTTTACTTATATCTTCAGCTCTTGGGAGACACAGACTGGGATGGAAATCTGGCCTAAATTGAAATATAAATATTTTAAGTGCTCTGGGTTTCAGAGAAATTCCAAAAATGTAACATGAATCCCTGAAAGGCTTCAAAGATAAGGGCAAAAAAGCAAGCTATAAGAAGTCATTTTATGTCCCCACTTTTAAGCAAATCTTTAGGAAGAAGAGCTGCTACATGCACGAGCTGCATTGCCTGGGGCAATGGGACAAACCCTGGGTCTGGGTTTAATAACACTGGAACACCCACACATTGTGTTTTCAGGCTGTGACTGGCAACAGCAATCCAAATTTAGGAAAAAAAAATAAATTTCTCCCTATCAGGAGCTTTGTCATGAAAACACACCTTGAGTAAGGGCTGAGAAGTTTCAGGACCTGGCTATATGTATGCGTGTGCCTATGAACAACAGAGATATACACACATACACATAAATATATATATGTTTCTCTGTGTGTGCAGGTATGTGCATGTGCATGCTTCTAAGAGGTTTTCAGAAATCCCGTTTCCTGTTGGAAGACTCAAAGACACGAAAAACCCACCCATGGACAAATCAGTTTCATATTCTTTACTTCTCAAGCCAAATTTTCCTGGTGCTATATAATGAGATTTTACATTCTTTGTGCTTCATTGACTAATGAGATCAATGCAGGCTACTCCCCCTGTCCCTCCCTCTTTGTAGTAGGGACTTTCATCGCCTGTAGCTACACAAGTGTGGTTGCTTTTGCCAAATACTTGGAGATACTGCTAATGGCTTCATTTGAACTCTGCATTGCTGCATATTAGTATGGAGGAGGGTGGGTTGTGTATTTTAATCTATACTGTGATTGCTTTGATGTTGTTTGTAATGAGGAATATGGGTTTATTTATACCTATCAGAGCTGTTATAGGAATTTGTTCTTCCCAAAGGATTAGATTTCCACTATCAAACAAAACACAGTGTATACTTAGAAGAAGGGGGAGGCTAACTAGAGGTCAATTTTCCGCTCTCAAACTACAGTGCTTAGCCTTTCTCTCAGTTCTTCCCATCCATGGATCCAAAGCTATTGGTTATCCCCACATTGCATGCAAGAAAACAGCCAGGACAGCACCACACACTGCTGCAGTTCATGGATGGTTAATGCAGCATCAGTGAGTCACAGGAACCACCGCTGCCTCCAGATTGATACTGCCACACACACATTTAAAAAAAACCACACAGGAACTACCAAAAATAAGGATGCAAGTTTTACATCCTTGATGGACGGATAAGAGGGTAGAAAGGACGAAGTTGAAGGGAAGGGTTGGGTGAACATGTTTTTAAAAGGAATACAAAAAATTTAACCAAGGGACTATGTATGGCTCCTGCTGCTCCTTCTTACTGCAAATGCTGAGACCACAAAACTAGAGCACTACTATTTTCTCCCTTTAGAAGCTCGCAGTCAGAGTACAAATTATTGCAATTATTTAATTTTGAAATTAAGCATTTATGCCAGAGGCAGAAATAAAACTGCATCTCCACCATATAGGAAAATGATATCTCACTGCTAATCTCCAGGGTCAAGTACTTAGTACCCAAGATAGAGAGAACTGTTTCAGAAAATAAAAGCAAACTCAACATTAAATGAAGTTTCTGACACAGATCACTCCCATGTAGATATAAGCCTAACTATGTACCAGGGATTACTGTACAAAAGCCTGGAAAATAAATCTGTCTTGCTAAACTGAGTTTTGCTTCCCAGCTGCAGGGGCTTTTATCATTTCAGCTTCACAAATTTCTCTTAGTGTCATTTAAACATTTACTTTTAAGATGAGGATCTTTTATAATTACAGTACCTGCCACTTACAAGGGGAGAAGACCTTTTCAGAATACTTTGTGGACTCTCTAGAGCTTCTTTTTCAGAGCAGATCTGCTTGGGGTATAGCTTTGTCTCTTCATATTTATTCAATACTAAGCTTTGATCAGTTTAGTTACTTATAATATTCTGGTGGAAATAAATTATGAGAGTGAAAGTAGCGGGGAGAGAGGGAGCAATGGTGCGGCAACACTCCAGATCTGGTAGAAAAAGCACTTTTACAGACATCTCAGCACCCACAGCCAGAGACACTGCAGAGCCACGGAATGCAGAGGGCTCCTAGAGAACACTTGGAGACCCTGGGAGCCCCAGGGTGCCAGAGCTGTGCTCTGCACTCGGGGTGTGTGAGAGTGCCAGCCTTTCCCTCTGACCCAGGCAGCAGCACACCCTCCCTAAGAAAGCTCCAGCAATTGCTCGTTTATTTAGGGAATGCAAGTGTCTGAACAAAACCTCACAGCACTGTTGGGAGACAGGACTCAACTGTGTCATTCTCCCATGGCCCAAAGGGTGAAGGGGCACAGCACCTCTCTGGAGCAGAGGGCAAGGACAGACAGACACCCCCCAGTCCTGTGGGCTTTACCTGCCACAGAACATGGCTTAAGGCCATGTCTGAACCCCTGTTCCCAGCCCACTGGCAGCAGGGATGACAAGCCAGGTCACAGGGATGCTGCAGAGAACCCTGCACGTCAGCAGAGGTACAGATTCATGAGAACCTCTTCCCTTGATTTTATCAAACAGGGCTGAAAGCAAGAGAGAGCACTGAAACAGACCAAAGTAATGAATTGTCACCCCTAGATACCAAGTTGACTTACCAGCATTTTTAACCATTCCACCCATCTATTGGAAATGTATGGGGGTTTTGAGCACAACGACATGGGAGGAGACAGCCACTGTGACTACAAAAATATCAGTTTCCTGTTTAAATCTGGGACTGTATTTAGACTTGATGGCTTATCATCTGAGAAGTTTCTCTGGATATAGGGAAGGTTGGTTTGTTTGTTTATATTAAGGATTACACAGTTTCCTGACTTGGACCACACTGTTGATATTTGCCAATTTCAATTCAATTGTGAGTAAAAGAATCAACTAATTTACTCAAAGACTGCCTGTGGTGAATTTGTTCAGTACATCCAACCCCGATTCTTTTTACAAAAGAATTGGCCATTTCCACGCAAAAAATAAATTCAAATTTTGGGAATGCTTGGACCTCACAGCTGTTATGCAGTAAACTATTAGAGGAAATTCCTCTCAAAAAGGAAGCTGTAGCTGGTTTGATCATAGATAGGAGACTTCCCATGACCTTACACTGCCTGTATCTTAATGTCTATGTCAGAGTTCCAACTCCGTATTCAACACATGAGGCTCTTTTTTACCCCTGACCATGAACAGCTGGCACTGCCTACTCCAGTGGTTCTGTAAGGAGCCGTCAAAAGAAGCTGCAACATGGACACAAAAGTAATTGCAAAAAGCTAGAGTGAAAACTTTAACCCACTTATTTGGAAAGATACCAGAGTGAGAAGTTGACAAGCGAGATGCTTTTGGCTTGTCTAGTACTCACCTCTTCAAAGCAGAAGATATCTGAATAGAGCAGAGAATTTACCGAAATGAATTTCATTTCACTCTTTGCTGGGGTGTCTAATGTAGAAGCTTGAGTCAATTTACCTTAAATCACCAAGGCTGAAAAGGACAGCAGTTCTGAAGTTGGCTCACCAATGGGTTTGTTGCTCAAGAACTCAAAGATGAGCAAGAACCTGGATGCTGTTGGAATAAACTGTTTGAGTTTTGTGCCAACATAAACCTGTCAGATATTAACAGCATACAGATGCAAAGGGTCTCTTCATCCTCTCATACAAATGCTCATTTTGGCACAGAAAAATGTGCATTTATACCAAGTTTAATCTGGAGAAAAAGAAATTAACTCAGAGCATGAGGTATACCACTCCACTTTGGAGATGAGACTTATCTGACATGTTTAAGAAGTCTGTCTGCTGCTCCATCACTAAATTTGTGATTTTATTATCAATCTATAGCAGCAAATTATCTTTGACCTCAGCCATCTTCCCCCTCCCAAACCTCACAGGCAATCTTTTATCTTTGGAGAATAATTTATAATGTGTTTTCAACTTCTTTGTCAAGATGGGATATCCACCAACAAAACCAACTTTAACTTTGCAGTGACAAATCTGCCCTATGCTACCAGGTGCCTTATTACAATCACAAATACAAACTTTCAAAAGCCAGGAAAAAGACAATGAACGCACAGACTGATACGATTTTAAATGTGTTCTTAAAAATGGTAACAGCCAGCATTGATTTTCATACATTGCAGCACAATCAAGAGGTAATTGATAACTACTAAAATGAAGGGAAGGCAATAAAAAAAGGATGGTTGTCTTGTAGACTCAGAAGTAGAAGACAACAAAAACCACGAATGAGAAGCTCTTGACCACAGAGGGTTGAGGTGCACTGGCTCTGTGGAAAAGGTGGGATTCCTCCTCCCTGTGAACTGTCTCCAAAATGGGAACAAACAGGTGACACACAAGGCAGAACTGTCCCAAGGGTGCTACGTTCACACCAGAAGGAAACCCCGTTGATGCATAAGCACCATACAAAGTCCACAAACCCACATTCCACAAGAGCATGGCTACAAAATGTCAAAGACAAGGAGAAGACAATGTTGCTTTTCTCGCCTGTATGGCCATGCCAGAAGAAAAATACAAATGCTTCTACCAAGAACAAATTTGACATTTGGTCTGCTGCTGAATCCTCAAGTGTGGATTCACAACATCAGAATATTAAACGCGTGAGTTAAACCATACAGAAGAAAGAACAGAGGCCAAAGGAGGGGCTGTGGCACTCTGCAAAGATGCCTTAAATCTCATTTGCTGGCAACAGTAACTTTGCATTTATGTAGCGTTTCATAAACCTGAAATTAGTAAGGCTTTAACAAGCTGGAAAACACTGATCTTCTTCCACTGCAGGAGCACAAGATGCCGAAACACTCAGCCAAAGGTCTTGCATCAAGTCAGTACAAGTACCTCCTCCTTTTGTCCCCTGGGGATCTACTTTATGCTGTCAGATTTCCCCAGTGCAGCTCTGCCAGAAACACCCACGAGCAGAGGAACATCTCATACTGAAGGAAGGAGGAGCGATGGTGCTCTCAGGATAACACAAGTGCTCTAAGCAAATGACCCTCCTGGCCCTCGCACAGGCTGAGGGGCACGATTTCTTCCACATTCCCAACCTTCCCAGCTCACAGACCTGGCCTGAGTCCCAAATCTGACCATCTCCCAGCTGTTCACCTAATATCTCCATTTAATAAGCTGTAAAGTTAAGCAGAGAACATCACTGCCCTTCACAAGAGCTCTTCAGCTTTGTAGAACTGGGTGGTGCAAACTTTAATCTTTCTCTAAACGGGAAGTACTTGTGTTTCACTGCCTCACAAGATGCTCTAGAAAGTTGCTGCAAAATAAAGTGTCTCCCTAGGGGAGCAAATCCAAGGCTGGACCTTATTAAACCTCTGCTGAACACAACCAGTCTATAAGAAAAAAAAACCAACAAAACAAAAACCCAGATCCAGGAGTCTTCTCTGGGAGAATCTTCAGAAAGTTCTGGTTGTGACCTCTGTGACCTCCAAGATTCCCCAGGGAATCTGGCATTAATTGCTCATTTTTCTGTGCCCAGCATTTCTGATTCAGTAAAGTAACGTCACATCTTAGGCTGGTCTTTGCATTTTAATGTAGAAGCTCAGCAGGGCAATGGACATTTCTTGTACTTTTTTTTCTAGTTTGGACCAGCAGAAATTTCCAAAGCACAGAACTTTCAATCTAGGCATAAATTCCCAGGCACGAGATTTCCCAGCTGCAGTGATTTCTACACAAGCTGTCCAAGCAGTGAAATGCTGGGTGTTGAAAATTTGCTTAAGTTGACATTATTTTTGTAGAAGCTGTTCAAACAAAACCAAACAATTCTCTTTTTAATGCTCATGACAAATATTTCACTTGCATTTTATCAAAGACACAGTTTTGTGCTTCCAGTCCAGGTCCTCCTTCATGTTGCCACATGTAGGGAGTACTGGCTCCACATTCAGCTGCGGGTTGCAGCTTCTCTTTAAATCATTTCTGCTGATTTAATAATATGCCACCCATTAATATTCTGATCTGACAACAAACTTGGGTAGTTCAATTATTCCCAGTGAGGATGAACCTGCACCAAAAATTTGAGTGTTCAGAAAGGGTTGTACAGCTAGAAGGAGTTTTATGTGGGTTATCCTAGGCTGCTGTATGACAACAGCATTTATCAGTGGAAAGCACAGAACTGTTTTACAAAAATGAAACAAAAAAAACCCTGACACCTAGGGTTTGAGTGGGGGCTTTGCTCGTGTAGATCTGTGCTAACTGCTGGGGCCTTCAATAGATGGACAGGCTACAGGAACAGAAGCTGACAGCAGGGTAGCTGGGCCCACAGCCTCGCTGCTTGAACCAGCAAGGGAAAACCCCAGGGAAAAGGAACAAAACCCAGTTCTACTCTCTAGAGACAGATTTCACCTGACTTCCCTCCAAGGACACAGCTTTTGTGACAAGGGCCTCTCCAGTGCTTCACCTGCTAGGTGACAGCAATGGGGTTTTCAAAATAAGACTAAAATATTAATAAATTCGACAAAAATGAGGCAGTTTTACATTAGAAGAAATTACCTAGGTTCTAATGATGGCCTTCCTGGAAAGTTTCTTCTTGCATTAAATTTGCCAAAAAAGTTGCACATGATCCAAAATTTCATATAATCATGAACTAATGGACAACATAACATAAAAATAAACCAATGCAATATTTCATCTATGAAAAAATGCATTTTTTTTTTTAGCTGGAAAGTAACTTTAAGTCAAGAGAAGAGCTCAAAGGCAACTCAGATGAATAACTGGCAAAATATAACCTGAGCAATCATTTGTCTTTCTAAACTAAGGGCTCAACATCTACAAGGCAGCCTTAAAATTTGGTCTGAAATCACTAGAGGCAGAGCAAGATGAAAAAGAGCCCAGTGTGTTCTTACAATGGCTCACAAGAGGTTCCTGAGGGAAAGCAAGGTGTCAGAAATATCTACACCAGCTGCAAATGCAAGAGGACATTAGAGGCCTGTGAGAGGTGAAGTCAGTCAGACAATAAAGGTGACAAAGGAAACACACAGCACCCCAGACAGAGACCAGAACGCAGACAGGAGGCAAAATGACAATGATGAAATGACAAGGATCAAGGTGTCCCAGCAGAATCAAGAGAAGCAAACGACCAACTTGACTGTATTTCTCTACAATGTCTGTTATTCATTGGTCCAGCTATGAAAAACTCAGTTGAGTGATGCTGACCATTAGTTTTAAGCAAAGAAATTTACAATTGAGAAAACTACAAAGAAATTAAATATTATAGAATCTCTTATCTCCTTAGTCAGCTTGGTGATTGCTTAAAAACTGCCTTCCTGGTCTTGCTGAAGAGCTCATTTCTTTTTCTGCTTTTCCTGCCTTCTACTAGAAACGTGAACAGGACTGACATACTGCTCCCCTTATTTCCTGTTCTCTGTCATTCTCATTTTTACATTAGCACTAATGCAAAAACCACTGCAAACCATGGCTGGGCTTTAAATAAACAAGGTATTTGTCAACCTTTTAATTCCTCTGTTAAACAAAGGAAGAGAAAAACCGCTCACACAGCTAGGTTTCCATAAGTAATGGAAAGAGCAATGCAAAGAATCTATAGACCTATTCTTTAAAAACTATGAACAGCGAAAAGAGGACTACGAAAAAGGCTGCCCTTGCTAGTTTTCTGAAGGTAGGAAAAAATGTGAAACAAAAGGTCTGAGGAGAAAATAAGAACCAGCTTTCAAAATACCACCACACAAAACACCACTGTGTTAGGAGAAAAAAAGGGGAAGGGGTGGAAGAAAAAAGGAGAGAAGAAAAAAAAAAAGGGGGAAGAAAAAAGGGGTGAAAAAGAGAAAAAAAGCCAATCCAATAGCTTAAATGCTAGGATCTTTAACACTGCCAACTCACAAACCTGTCAAACATTTTGCTCCCATTTACTGTGTGTCTTTCTTCAACACTACAGCCCTTCTAAAAAAGGGGAGGCAGAAGAAAAATGATTGCACTAAATTTACATAACTGCACAACACAGGAGATTTATCAGCATTTTTTAACAGCCAAATCAGCCAAACAAATTGTCTGCAGAGCTGCAACAGTAACCTATTGGGGCTCTTACCATCGGCAACATCACAAGTGTGTTGGGAGAATCAAATCTTTTATTATAAAAATCAATCACAATTCCCATTCTGTTCCTCGATCCCATAAAAAAAAAAAAGAAGCCACAAAAACCTGAGTGCTGCTAATTTAGCCTTCTCACTAAAGAATGAATACCAGATAAAAAGGGAGCCGACAGCTGGCCCAGAGCCAAAAAGAAAGCTTTCAGGCACAAAAATTGCTGAGAACAATGTTCTGCACTCAGAATTTTTTTACATGCAACTCTGTACAGACAAGACAGACATATCTGGCAACATGGCTAAGAATATACATTTATGATGGAGTACACTGCCTTTTAAAAGAGAAATAAATTAGAGATTAACGCCTTTTATGCAAGCTGCAAGGAGAAGAATTCCTGGAGCAATTCAATTCAGCTCAAGGAACAAGGCTTCTTTCAAAAAGTCACCCTTTAACTGGGAAGGGCGCTTCTTTGCAGGGAGTCTGAACTGAGAAATACGCAGCTCCTTGCTTTCTATTTATAGTCATTCAGGCAGTGAATAGCCTCATTCCAAATGCCACAAGGCATACTCACAACCTTTTATTCCAGAGACCTGATTTGTGTTTCATTTCAAAAAGTCCAGCCTGATGAGGGAGAAAAAAAAAACCTCAGGAAAAAAAAAAAAAAGAGGGAGGGAGAAAAACAGCAACGCGTCTCGCAACAGAAACACTTTTTTCTCTCCAACTTTTCCTTTATGAAGCTGGTGCTGGAAAGTGTGGAAAAGAGGGTGGGATTTTATTTAGAAACTTCCCTATGAGAAGGGAAAAAGTGTGAACTTTGGAAGTGGAAGCATTTTTACTCATTTAACACTGAATGCCAGTTGCCCTGCAATTTAAGCAAGTCTGGGGGAAGGAGAAAAAGGAGTGAGGGGTGAAAGCATTTCAATTACTTGGCTTTGAAGGACCCTTCTGAATGAGAAAGAGACAGAAAACACTTGTCAAATGCAAGTTCAAGTGAAAGCCACTTCTGCCAATGAAGTGTGCAGATGGCTGTGGGGGTTCCGCTGAACCCTAACTGGGCCTCTATTATGTCTTTATTGCTCACAAAAAGGCCAGGGTCACCTTCAGTTTAGAATAAGTTAGCATCCTTTCCCACAGAATGACTCTGGTCAATCAAGCCAAGCAAAGGAAGTCTTCCTTTGAGTGACTGCTATCCCATCAGCGCACTGAAGAATTTTTAGAAAGGATAAATAGACACAAAAACCTTTGGTCTCATCCACACTACCGACATTTATCAGAAAAATTTCCCACCACTGCAGGCAATCTTGGGAGAACTCGGGTAGGCTGGTGCTGGCTGTCATGTATGTCTGTTAGATTTCTCTCTCGTTAGGCCTGGATGAGGTGAGTCTAAAAATGGTACTGACAGCTTTCAAAATTTCACTAATAAGATGTGACATGAAAAGCAAGTTCCACACCTTTATTTGTAGTGTGAGTTCTTCAGAAGCATGGGAACCTCACCAGGCCAGCCCAGCACACCAAGTGTCCTGTTTCTTACAGCATCTATGTTTCACAAGCAAAAAATTTGTGCCACCTGTGGTACCATCACCTGCCCTCCCAGCACTGCTTGAGACAATCCAGCTGGAACATTCCAATATGATGTTCTGTGGTGTTGTGAAATGCCGTCACTAATGCAGATAGCCTTAAAAAAGATGACCCAACAACATTAAAATAGGAGGCTGGAATTTGTGTTTGTGGCAAAAAACCTGTATTTTTCATTTAAGAAGTTCATGCCTAAGATCACTGAACACCAAGAAAGGGTTCAAATGAGCAGGGGGAGGACTTATTCCTGGTGAAAAGTTAGTTCCCAAACTACAGTGACAAACTGCATATTGGCACAACTATCTTCAAAACATCTGAGAAACAAGTCTCTTTCAACACTGCTGTAAGACAATACTCATGGGATCACAAATCCTGGGCAGCAAAAATCACCTTCCCTCTAGGTTAGAGGTAGGCTCTATGGCATTCAGCATTTTTCTTGGGAAAATACAGAAGAAAGTAGGAAAATGAAATCATAAAAGGTAACAGTATTTAAAGGAAATCACTCATAGTTATTGGCAAACAATACAGCGAGCAACTTTGAGAAGGTTGCCAAGTTAAAACTTCTCTCAACTATTCGATCTGCTAGTCTGACAAACCCAAAGTTACTCCAACTTCCATAGAAGCCAAGTTTTTCTCAGCAATTGGAAAAACACATGCTTGTTCTGTGCTAGGATATACATCAGGTTCTCTTAAAGGGAGGCTCATTTCCACACTTCATAAGCACAGAAGCCTTTGTACCCTACATTCAAAATCCCTCTTTTAAATACAGGAAACTGATCCCTAGCAAGAGGAAAAGAGTGATTTGATAACAGATAGCCTAAAATAATTCTTCAGGGAGAAAGGAGAGCCCCAAACATGTAAAACTCAAATAATTCTTCAACTTTGTAGTTTAATACATCCTCAGGATTTCCTCTCAATAAATATGGCAAAAGCTGCACATACAGAAGTAATTTCTGAGCACTCCACAAAGACCAAATTTAGAAGCTGCCTGTCAGTTGCTTCTTTTTTAAGTTGTCCCTTTAAAAGAGTAGTACAAAACAAGAGTTCCTGGATAATTACACAAGATTTAGAGGTTTATATGGCAATACAGCAGCTCTAATAAATCACAAATTGTTACAGATGGATATGAATTCATATTGGTAGAAATTTAAGTGAGGAAAGACTTAAAGGAGTATTTAAACTGTGTATTTTTTCACTTTGAAGCTACTTAATACAGAACCAAGTGGAGCATATAAAAATTTAAGAGAATCTCTTATCAAAACTGTCCTATGGAGGGATCTCAATCAATCAAATTATTTGAGAGTTTTCTACTGGCACATTAAGTGACATGACTAACACAGGCCACATCATCTCCTGTATCATTTAGGTGGGATGAGAAGTCCTGCTGCAACTGCTTCTACACAATGGGGGCTTGCTGCAAGGCTGGTTTTGCTCTACTTCTTTACAGATGAGAATTTCTGGTTATTTATGATGCTGAAGGCAAGGTCAACTAATATGAACCTTGCACTTGGAACAGAGAAACAGAACTCTTTGATGTTTTTCAGTTCCTGAAAATTGGGGAAGGGGGAAAGAGAGGCTAATCCAGTATCTCAGTACAACCTCTAAGAAAAAAGTTCTCTTTACTACAGAAAAGATTCGCCTTTATTGTGGAAAATCCATTTATGCTCAACAGTAGCCCAGACAACAGTCTTCACTTCAGACACATAGCTGCCTTTTCCATATGTATGGCCTAGGCTGTGAAGAAAAGAACTGGCATTCTGAATTTGATTTGTAGTTAGTTATCTGGGAAATCTCAGCCTAAAGAATTAAGAATGTGCACCTCGTGCTGCCAAGGAGACATGGAACACACCTCGAGGACTGAAGCAGCCCTGTCAGCTGGGCTGCTGTATTTCAGCCAAAAGATGATAAAGACCAGACTAATTGAGGTTAGGTCATCATTGACCTGCAGAGGCACTCCACCATCCCACCCCATGCTATCCCATCCAGAACAGCAGAAAAACATTTCCTCAAGAAAATTTTGCTGAGGAATGGAAAGTTTTATGTATCTCCAAGAGCACTAATGAACACAGGACGGTACCAGCCACAGCTTGGATGTGTTCTTTATAATAAACATTTTCTTCTTCAACACTGCCATACCTTTCACTTGCTCAGGGCTCAGATACAAGTTCACCTGCCAGCTAATACTGAAAAGGGACAGGAGAAAATTCACCTTCATAAGTTTATCTTCTTCCCTTCAGTCAATGAGTCTCTCTGCTCTGTGAACACTTCCTTTCTATATAGCTTAGAGCAGAAAGGTGTGACCCATCTGTTCTGCTCTAAAGCACCTCATTCTGTGAAACTGGATCTGACTTCTTCAACAGCTCCCACACCCTGGCAAAAGTCCTCTTAGAGGTAAACAAAGCTCATGTGGTGCAAGGTATAAAATAACATATTGAAATGCCTAATTAAACAGTAAGCAAATCGCAGACAAACTGATCTTGTAATCAGAAGACTGGAGGCAGAAGGTTCTATGCTTCTCAACATGATATGTGCATTGTTTGTTGGCAGGTAGAGGCTGGCTATATTTCTGTGTTCCAGAAGGAGGTAGTATCACATCAGGAAATCCTGAACCACAGTTCAGGGTTTAGAAACATGTAACAGACATAATTCTGAGTTTAAATTCACTAAAAGTTATTAAGATCTGAAATCACTTACAAGCCTGACCTGCTGAACATTATAGATCACTATATGTCATCTCAGCAGTCTGTTCCACGCTACAGACTGGTGTGTACAAGGCTGGACAAACTGCAACATCATTTCTATGACAGCAAATTAGTCAAGAAAGTCATTCCAAATATGCATGAGCAGAAAATTCTTCACTGCAGAGGAAGCTGAGACTCCACTAACATCCCTGGGAGTCTGAATTGAGGTGCTTGCTCCTGACCCCAAATCTGGTGATGTCTGGTGTTGCAAGCAGAACACAGACAACAGGTAGATGAGAGAGTGGGGATTCTTAATCAAGAGAGAATAAAGATCCTCTTCCCCTAGCTGCCAGGCTTCTTTCTTCTTCCTACAGATGCACACCCCTGTGAAACCTTACATAATTTTGTAGAATTAGAATTTGTTTTAGTCAAAGATACAGCTCTCTTCCCTCCCAGAAAGTCTGTGTTCCATCCCAGCAAAGTCCCTCTGGGAAAAGCAAACTGATTTGTCACCAGTCTTAACAAAGTCTAAGAATTGTCACAGAATTACTGGGTTGGAAGAGATCTTTGAGATCATCGAGTCCAACGCATGCCCTGACACCCCAACTAAACCACGGCACCAAGTGCCACTTCCAATATTTTTTTTTTAAACACATCCAGGGATGGTGACTCCACCACCTCCCTGGGCAGACAATTCCAGTACTTGATCACTCTTCACTCTTTCTGTAAGAAAAGAACCCTGTAACAACATTTTAAGGTAGTCCTTCCTCCAAATGACTCCTCCTATCCATTCTACTAGTGTAAATCTGATCTGAAGCTCACCAGTACAGATTTATATCCCTCCAGAAGCTTAAAAGATCATTGGTTATACACCAGGTCTTTGGACTCTGTTACAAACAGAACTCTCATGTGATAAGTTTGCTGAGCAGGTCCCTTCAAGTGAAACAAAAAAATCCCCATGCACCTACAACAGCATTCACGCTTGCTGGTTCCTTGAGCTAAATGCAGAGCAATACAGAGGCCTAACAGCTCCTTCAGATGAATAAAAACAGTGGTATATAATGTCACAAACCACCCAGACAATCCCCAACAAAAAAACTTACCCAACAGCCACCAACATGCACACACGTCACTCCTCTAACAACACAGCTTAATGCCAGTCAGGAGAGCAGTGCATTGCAAACAGAAAAACCAGGAGTGGCAGCATCCAAAGGAGCAGCAGGAATACAGTGCTGAACAGAGCTATGTGAACTGCAGGCATGAACACGAGGTTTGCCAGCCCAATTCTGACATGTGCTATTCAACATTAGCATATTGTATGTCAACATCATGTGATACGTATCACTTCAGGTATGTAGCACTTGCAGCTGGAAAGGATTTAATTTACTAATTTACTAATTTATCCAAGGCAAAAAGTACAGGATGTAGTAAAAAGTGTAGGAGATACATATCTCATTCGTCTAAGGACCACAGTGTAAGCTTCAATTAATAACATTTCTTGGTCACGGTTTTAAATTGAATTGAATCTAATGTCACTGAAATGTTTCAAAAAAACCCCACTGAAATTCAGGCTCCCTCACTATTACAAATCAAAGTGATTTTATTAATACACCTGCCTATTTAGACTGATCTAAGATTGTAGATCTATTCTTTTAGTTAAAGGGATCTTGCATTCCTTATTTCTATATTCATTTAACTTTTCTGTTCTCATATATAAACATAAATATGCTGTGTGGCATTATTTACATTAATATAAGGATAAACTAGGTCTTCTGAAATGCACTTATATTTAGAGAAAAACAGTGCTTTCAGATTTTTACAGCTAATTAGCATGTGGCAATAAGTTTAAATTAGTTGTTCTCCCTATAAGATTTGCCTGTTTCGGTAAACCAGTCCAGAATATCTTCCAAGCAGTTTAATCATAGGATTTTTTAATCCTTTACTGAAAAATGAAATGCACATACAAAAATGTATCAGTTATGATAAAATGGCTCATATATAAACTAAATACTGCAACTTTTAGGTCAAATAACTGGAAAAGAAAGTGTTATATGTGAATTATACTTGGACTTGTTCAGAAAAAGCAGCCTTATGTTAATTATTATTTTTCTTCTCCCCAGTACAACTGACTTCTACAAATCTTACTCCTATATTTAAGTCATAAATTGTTCCAAATATCCTTTTACATTATCTATGCAGAATGTGATCAACAACACACTAATTATAAACCTCGTTTCCTGAAAATTCAAAGGCAGCCCACACAACTGCACCTTGGAAAGAAATTTCAGCGAGCTCCATGATCGTCATCTGGTGCTGACTTACACTTTAAACTTAAAACACCCTATAAACTTGCAAAGACTTACTCCATGTGCCATGTTATTGTGTATGTGATAGTTACGTGATTATGAACCTCACACAAAAAAAAACAAATGAAGGACATTTATCAACAGAGAGGAAAGGGAAGAGGGGAGATGAGGGGAAGCTGCCAAAGGGACAGTCTGCCGAATACTTATTCCAAGAATATTGCACAAGCTCAGCTAAAATGCATAAGTAATGACAGGCAGCTGAAAATTTCATAATTGCCCGTTATGCAACTATACCTTAGGCACTTTAAGCAAATACTGAAGAAATAATACATGGGAAAACCTGGCTTGCCACAGATTTTTTTTAAAGGAGAGTTAGGAAACGATACACGTGGGTCTTTGCTTCTCTCACTGCTGGAATCCTGTAATCCTTATTAATCTGCTGTTTGTTCCTGGAAAGTAACTTCTCTCTGTCAGTAAAATCCAAAGTTCAGTTGGATTAATCCACGCCCTTTA
Organism: Thryothorus ludovicianus; assembly: GCA_013397245.1. NCBI lineage: Eukaryota > Metazoa > Chordata > Aves > Passeriformes > Certhiidae > Thryothorus > Thryothorus ludovicianus. Next base: position 1,546,983 of record VZTB01012991.1, on the reverse strand, counting down.
CTCGTAGCTGAAGCTGAGTGGACAAACACATGATTTTGACAGACACGACTCAAAATTTGCTATCTGTTTTCTGTTAGCCATGCTCTTTGTCAAAGTGGTTTTTAAAAATAAAACCTGGGAACAATGTTACCACAGGGTGCCAAAATTGCAGCGAAAGCCCCATAGGCTCCTGTCACACAAAATTTTGACAAGCCTTGCCATGAGATTTCTTCAGGATGCAAACTGCTTGCACAGTGACTGGGCCCTTTGTGTCGCAGTTGAATGCTGCAGATGGGAAGGTTAGCAAAGGGGGTTTGACAGGAAAGGGTAACTGCTGTTTTCACCCTGTGAAGTTCTCCATGTACACATAAAACACAGTCTCCCAGTAGAGGGTGATGCTTGGGGTACCTTCACCAGCTCTGCAGAGATTATTTTCTAACTGAGGATGAACGTGCCCAAAAGTAATGTCACAGCGAGTCACCAGAACTGAACAAACCCACCCCTGAAAGCAACCAACCAACCCACCCAGGGGCATCCACAGCATGTTTCAAACCCGAGGTCCAGGAAAAACAGCACAGATGCCTTCAGCCCATCAAATTTCCAAGCTGTACAAAGTTCGTTCACTGTTTAAGAAATTAAAATTCAGGCAGGCCTTCCCAGTGAGAGTAAGATGACTCCTTGCAGATTTAAAATACCAGAAACCAGAGCAGAATGCCAAGCAGAGATACACACAAATATGCACAATCTATATTCACTCTTGTGTTTTGTTCTATGCAGAAAGCAGTTGAAGGCATGCCATGTGAGGAAAGCAATTCTCAACTACCATCTATCAGTAATTTGGGATCCCATCTCCAGCACAGGCAAGACAGAACCTTCTTTGCCTTCTGTAGTAGAATGCAGCTGCAGAATGTAACTTTCTGAACTGTGTAGGGGCAAAATACTTGGCTGAAGACTTCCTTCTTCAGGAGCACTCAGCATAAATCTGAACATTGTTTGAGATGAAGCAAGAACTCCTTCCTTGCAGAAAAGCAAGAGAGTAAACTACCCAAAATATCATCAGCTTTTTTTTTTCTTTTGCTAGCTAATGAGCTACAAAATAGTTAGAGCTCACTATCTACCATCCCATTTATGCTGGTTTTAGGTGATAAAAGAAACTAAATTTATCCAATAACATGCTTCAAGGTAGTTTTAGATGTCTACTGGGAAAAAGAAAAATCCCAATACCCAGCTGGGTCAACTATAGTATAAAGCATAAACACATATCCTCAACTTGAAGTCAGCTGATTTTTGTTTCTGACAAGCTGTGAGTGTAACATACATACAGAACAAATCACCAAGACTCAGTGGCTACTTCTAAAATGGCATGTTCTTGGCAACAAAACACAAGCACAGGAAAATGAGTTTATGCTGAATGACTCCAGCAGCAAGTGAAACTGGAAATGCCCCACCTCAAACAACGTACAGTGAAGTTTCATGCATATTAGGGCCAGTGGAATAGCACAAAATAAAAACTGCGTAAATAAAAAGCCCTTACATTGGTTTCTCTGATTTTCCTAGACTTTCATGTCAGACCAAAGAGGATTGCTGGATTTGCTGTCTAACAGTGAAGTGAGACAGACTGGGCAGATTGCTTAACCCCATGAAACACAAGGCATAAATTTCCCTCCTCAAATTTAGGTGCAGATTGCCTAAATTGTTTTCAAAGCAGTAGGTACATTAAGAATTATTTCTTATCCACAAATCTGGACATCACATAATCATTAACATCCTGAAATATCGCCCTCCAGGGTCTCCATATCCACTGGCTCTTGTACACGAACCTTGCACTGTCTTTTGCATCCAGCAATTTTAGATAGCAGTTTAGACACCACAGACAAGTCAAAACATCTTTTAAACAAATTTTACCTGAGTGTTCCAATTTGTTGTAAAAGCCTCAGGTAAAACCTGAGATTTCAAGCAATTAAATTACACTAGGAGCAATGTAGACATAACAAACATACCATTTCTTGAAGAAATTTTCTGAACCACATGAATGTACTTCCTTTCTTCTCAAATATGTCTTGTTATGCTAAATACCATTTTAATATTAATGAAACAACAGACTCCTCCAAAAATGGGTAAATGTACCCAAGACAAATCTGCATATGAGAACTGCACTTGTTTTCTATAAATGCACTATAAATGACTCAAGTAAGCCTCTTACCTCAATTTTATCTGTTTTTGCATCTCCCCAGTAAAGTTTGTTTTTTTCAAGATCCAGTGCCAAGCCATTAGGCCACCCAAGGGATGTATTCACCAGAACTCGCCTTTCTGAGCCATCCAAATAAGCACATTCTATCTTTGGACTTTCACCCCAGTCTGTCCAATACATGTAGCTGTAAAATAAAATTTAAAAGAAAAAATAAAAGAGGAGGAACAGTTAATGTATGCAAGACAAGAGTTAAGGTCTGTATTGCTTTTGAAAGAATTTGCTTTCTGTTTCCCCAATAGCTGCAAACAAGCCAACTCAAACTGTAATCAGTGAAGACAATATAAAGTTTGAACAGTAAATAAATTAAACTGCTGAAAATAAGCAGTGGTGCAATTCTTTCATAGTTAGGATAACACTGAAGATGCAGAGAAAAGAAAATTGAACCAAACACCCAATGTATAGGTTCATTGAAGAACACTATATTTAGAAGCCACCTTTTACGTACACAGCTATTAAAGGGATAAATCAAGGGAAAACCAATCCTTTCCTGAATATCTGACAAATGGTACACACATCATCCTGCAATTTGCACATTTCAGTTTCAGAAGACCCCAAGGTCTTCTGTGGACCCCAAGACCTACCACAGGGCTCTCACTAAACACAAAACTTACCCCATTACAGGATTGAGCACTATGGCTCGAGGTTCATCCAGGTTTTCTGAGATAAGGATCTTCCTTGACGTCCCGTTCAGCCGGGTCACTTCAATGCGGTCTGTGCCAGTGTCAGTCCAGTACAGGTTCCTGGCCACCCAGTCCACAGCAATACCATCTGGGTGGTTGATTTCTGTGGTCACCAGGGTCTGGGCTCCAGCACCATCAAGGTAGGCCCGACGGATGGCCCGGACATCGTCGTCAGTCCAGTAGATGTAGCCCTCCACAGGGTCGTAGTCAATGGCAATGGCATGTCTGATGTTGTCTATCTGCAGGATTATGTCAGTGAAATCTGGCATGTCCAGGGAAATCCTCCTCAAGTCAGTTCTTCTAGCGAGCAGCAACACTTCCTCAGCACCTGGGGAGAAAAGCATTCCTGGCATCATTTCCATTGCTACTGATGTGAAGGTTTCAGTAGAGCACAGCAGGCTGTGAACTGCTACTGTCGCTGCAACAAGAAGAGGTTTCCTTAAATAAGGACATCAAGCTTTCATGAAAATATAGATTTGATTAGGTTTTAAATGACAATTTCTCTCAGCTTTCTAAACTAATACAGACCATAGCAATCCGTCTCTAGAAACTAAAAAAAACACAACTTGGTGGGTGCAGGTCCAAATATTTCATCACATTATAGACTTGCTCAGCCAAATGTCTCACTAGCTCTATCAGTGCACTAGACAAGTTTTCACACATGCCCTACGCAATAAATGACAGGGGCTAACAGAAGACTGGAGTATTTTGTAAACAAATTCCATTAATGATTTACTCCAGACAGTTCTACAAGAAAACAAGTCACAAAACCACAGCAAGTATTTATCATTTGGCCAAAGCTGACGCAAAACAATTTTAAGGCAATAGGATTGTTGTTCTTTTTCTTTCCTCTATTCTTTCTCCCCACTGCAAAGTTTTCCTGCTTGTGGAAAGGGTGCCAAAAAACAACTTGGAGTACATTTCAAGGGTAAATGGCATCTTCACTGTTGTCCAACATGGAAGTGGCAGCTTCTTTTATTAGTGCAAAAAAGAGGACTGACAGCAAAATACAAGCAATTGCTTAATAAAGTTTCCCCACATCCACCCATGCATGCTTCAGTACAAAAAGAGAAGCATGTGGGTTTTTTCCTATTTCTATTGCCAAGTTGATGCTGCGTATTTTGAAAACTGACAAGGAAATTTTATTGTTTAGCAATACTCCAAAGCAGGAAACCCGAATAAAAGTAATTTGTTGCATTTCATCCAGACCAGCAAACATCACAAGGAGGTGACAATTTCCAGTTCCCACCAACAGCTGAGATTGAATGAAAATGGCCAACATGGGGGCATATCGCCCGAGATTCACTATGGATGCTGAATTTGGTTTTGAGTGTGGAAATCAGGGTTTAGCCTCCATATATCACCTCAGAAGCTCTGAAAAGAAATAGTGCTCAGGGCACAAGTGAATAATGACAGAAAGGATCTAAAAGATCCTATTTTAATATAATTTAAGCACTTTGAACTACCTCATTCCATCACAACTTTTGGATGAAGCAGTGATGCTCTCCTCCTTGCTTGTTCTCACTTCTGCGTCACCCATTCTCACGTGCAAGCACAGTATGGCCTTGCACTATGGCTGTGTGCTGCAAACCACACCAAAGAGCCGACCCAAACAAAAACTAACTCAGCAGAAATAAAGCCATTGGCCTAAGTTAACAACCAGACCTGCAGAGCTCCACAAACACTAGTGCTGGCACAGTGAGGGGCCCCAGCAAGGATGCTTCTCCCAGCCAGCATCAGCTGACAAGGTCGGATAAGGATAGCATCACTTTGAGGGAAGGCTGAGGTAGAAGGAGAAAAACAATAACTCAGAACTCAAAAACCCCCTGGAGAAAAGGGAGGAATGAAAGCCTATGCCTTCATGACAGCAAAGCAAGAGAGACACAGCAACTACAGCAGAACTAAATACCTCATGTACCAAAGTTTTATGTCTAGCTTCTATGCTTCTGAAATATTTCACTATGGGAGTCAAAATAAAAACTGGTTAGTGCAAGTTAAGTAAAAATTCAGGCCTCAAAACTCAAGATGGAAAGGGGGATGTATCTGGTCATCTAAGTGTTGTACAAACACAGAAGGGTTTTAAATTATACATTTAAAAAGACAGGAGGGATGCTGGAGTTGCTTTTTATGTAAGAGAACACCTGGAAACACATGGTGCTCTGTCTCAGGGAGGATGATGAGTGAGTTGAGAGTTTATGGGTTAGGATTAAAGATCGGAACAGTCAGGGTGACACTGTTGTGGGTGTTTGTTAAGGACACCAGATCAGGAGAAGCAAGTGGATGAGGTGTTTTACAGACAGCTGGAAGGAGCCCCACAGTCAGAGACCCCTGTTCTTATGGGTGACTTCAGCCACCCCCATCTCTGCTGGAGGAACAGCACAGCTGAGCACTCACAGTGCACGAGGCTCCTGCAGAGCACTGATGACAACTTTCTGGTAGGTGGTGGAGAGGCCAGTGAGGAAAGATGTGCTGCTGGACCTTGCACTAACTAACAACAAAGAACTGTCTGGGATGTGAATGTTGGGCAGCCTTGGCTGCAATGACCATAATATGGTGCAGCACAGGATCCTGCAACGAAGAAACAGGGTCCTGAGTAAGGTCCTGAAAAGATAACTGATCTCATCAGGCCTCTTGAAACAATCTCATGGGAACATGCCCTTGTGGGAAGAGGGGTCCAAGAGAGGTGGCCAGAACTCAAGGAACAGCATGGCAGCTATTCATACACCAAGAGCACTCAAGTTTATATCCACCCTAACTCCTGAATTTCTATTATATCAATATGTCTGCAATCATAACTTTACTATTTAAACTATAATATTTAATATTTAACTTTATTGTAAACTTTAATATTGAAGTACAAGCACTGTGAAGCAGAGGACCATCAAATACACACCTAGCAAGTGATAACACAGCAATGACCAATATTACATGTATTTTGAGGATAACCAACATTACAAGCCTCATTGCATGGGAACAAACAGATAAGAATCAAATGCATACGTTTTGCCTCTTCACACAAGGGATTGCAGGTTCACCTTGGCTCTCTGTGAACAAGTTCAGAGGAAGGAACCATCAGTCTAAGGTCCAGATTATATCTAGAAATGCTGACTAAATAAGAGGCTGAAAGACACTGTTAACACCCCCTAAAATTCACAAGTAGTACCAAAACAGCCTTCACTTCCTCACAGCAGCAATAATTAGACTCAGATTTATCTCATCCAGCTCCGTGATAGGTTCACCTCTGCATATTTATTTGCACACAAAGCATTATTTTGACCAGGAACAGGACAGCCCAGACACTTTGAATCAACTACATGACTAGAGTCTTCTTGCAAACCAAAAGAAACAATTTGTTTCTGACACATTCAGCTGCTCTGACTTTTTCTCCAAGCAAACAGTACTGCAGGTACATTCCCAACCTCAGTTCTGTCCCATACACATATATGGCTAAAAATGAACAGGAAGAAGAAGAAAACTTCTCCCTGCTGATCTAGCAAACAAAAGGAAAATCTTCAGTTGACAATTGGGACATTTTGTTGGTAGTTGAATGGGATGCCTCTGGGTAATTTCCTCTGTTTTCTAACATATCTCTATCTGAGGCTTGTGGGGAAAAAGAAGTAATAAGGGGAATGAGCTACCTGGCTAATTCTGAAGGGATGCTTAAAATTAAGTGAAATATTACACAAAAGGACTCTTGATAGACATGCATCTACATCCTTGAATGTTAAAAAACACCTGAAGAGAGAAAATGCTACCACAGCATGTGTCACTATGTTATATCCCCCACTTGTAAGTCTATAATAGATTGCTATCATAGGTAATTTTTAATAGGTGCAAAAAATCCTGTCTTTTGTTAAAACATAGTTTAAAATTGCAGTTGGTTATAACTGTATTTGACTCCATTAACAAATCTAGAGAGAAAGAGTTGGCAGCAGGCTCTGAGCACATCACCAGGAGATGAGAACTTGACACTGGCTCTCTCTAAAAACCTGGACAAACACGCTTGTCTGGCTCATTAGTTTTATCTGTATCATGGAGGTATTTTGATTAATAATGTTGGTAGGAATGTTTTCAAGGCTGCAGAAGTGTTGTGCTGTGACTTGCCCAGTGTTATCCGAGATACCCTAGAATCTGCCTAACACATTACAGCCAGCTATTTACCTAGTGCTAAAGTGCTGTAACATATATTTAATCAACTTCATCGTCAAAATCTCTCTCACTGCTGTGACTTCTTTAACAACATGACCAAGATATTCCCAACAGAACTCCTAACTGTTACAACATGGTCATTTTTAACACCAAACAACAAGCAAAACGGTTTTTGGAGGGGAATGGGAAATGTAAGCTACTCCAACATCACAATTGCAGCAACCAAACAATTCAGCAAAAGTTTATGCTAAGTTTTCTGCGCAAACCATAACTAGAAAACCAGAAGAAGCCAGATCAATCTGAAATTTCTCTTTAGAAAGTATTTTAAAATAATCAAATTCAAATTGTTTTACTTTTTCAACTGGTTTGAACTTTGAACTGCTGATTTTTCTCTACTCTATCCAGCCCAAGCTTTCTGCAGACCTTCAAGAGGAATTTTCATTATATCTAATAACTGTAAGAGCTGATGAGCTGTTCTGGTTGACATACAATCACAGAAAGGTTTGGGTGGGAAGGGACTTTGAAGATCATCTAATTCCAACCCCTCTGTCACCGGCAGGGATGCCACCCNATACTCCATTTGCAATTAATAAATCCTAGTCAAACAGGTCAGGAGACCTTTTTTTTGGCACTTACACAAGATGCTTTCCTGCCATACCCAGAAATCAGTATTTTTAATATCTATGCTAGGATATCATGCTTGCTTTGATTTGGTTGGTTTGTGCTTTTGTTATTAAAAATTCATGCCTCACTGCTGGAAATGGCAACTGTATTCTATTTGCAAAATTAACTGCAATCAGAGCTGACAGCAGCAAAACAGGCTATCTCACCAGCTTGACAAGATCCTTTTTTCATTCTTCCTTTGGCCCACTTCACATTTGACAAGTAACAAGACATCTATAACACAGTAACAAATGCCCCAATTTATTCACCCAACATAAACATGTGGACTGCAGTGGCTGCCTCTGTTAATCTTTGCCAGAAAAGGCCATGCTATTCCTTTCCCATCTGTCTGTCTGCTAATTAGGCTAGAACAATGACCTATTGTAGGACTCATCCCCCAGTTCTATGTATATGCATGAGCATGCACCTGCATGTACAGACTCAGTCTCATTACAAACAACTCTGGAAATCTCCATACTTGTGCAGAGAAAATCAGATATACTGTAAAAACAGGAAAGATTTTAGCTCTGCTCCAAAGAACAAAATGGTAAGTGCTTTGTGAAAAGAGTGTGTTAGAAGTACTTTGACTGCAGGCAACTCCTTTACAAGCTGTTTGTGCACAGCTACCTCAGCACTCCTCATAAATGAACAAGATGTATCAAAAAAGCAAGGGACTTTCTTGGTTGCTGCAATACAGTGAATTAGGTGGCAAAGTTTCAGTGTATGGGAAAAGGGGGCCAGAGTATGGTTCTGGGAGAAAACATGGAGTGTATGAATACTGGTAGCACTGCCATGCTGTTTAATAAGCTTTCCAACATTCAAAACAACTACGACACCTTGCACAAGCCATTAGTCACTCTTCACACCAAAAGAAAAATTATGTCATGAAACTGACTGGATTTAAATCAACAAAACTCTGTAAAACCCCTTTCTTGTTCCTCAACCTCCCCAGAAAACAGTAATATTTAAGGAGTTGAAAGAAACTTTAGCAATACCTAGAAATAAATGGAAAATCTCTTTACGCATTCTCCTTGGCTACCTTACTAGAGCCAATTGCAACATGAACAGCACTATGCATTCCAGTTTAGACCTTTATTTGTCTTTCAGTCTGAGAGGAAGACAGGACTGCTGCTTCTTCCAGTGTGACAGTGGTGAGCTGTGGAAGGCTGGCCCTGTACTCTCCAACTGGACACTGCACATGCAATTTAAAACCAAGGGCTGTGTGCAGTGGGAGTGTGCAACCAGCAAAATAGAAACAGGAAAGGTTTCTTTGAAAGAATGTTTTGAGTAGCCACATTCAGACAGGACTTGATTTAATTGAAAGGTAAGTAAGCATAAGGAAAACTAACAATTGTGACAAAGAAAGGAAATACCAGAGCACTTACGTAACTCATAAATTACATCATATCTGTCTGCATGTTACAGTGAAAAGCTATTGTCTCCTGTTTCTTCCACTATCATAGCAGCAGATTTCTAACTTCGCCTGGACCAGAAAAAACACACACAAATCAGAGTTTTGACACATTCACACAGCCACCAAAATGAAATCCCACAAATGGAATATTAGTTAAACTGCACAGCTGATAAGATCATTAGCACAAAGCAGCTGACTAGGACAAAAGTAATGTTCCTTCCAAAAAAAAGCTGTTGCAAGGCAGAAATCACAGTTACCCTGTTCTAGTTTAGGATGGAGCTCCTGTGAGGCATGTTCAGTTTTACATGCCCAGTACTACACTTGTGTGCACAAAGGTTTGAGAAGTTACTACTAACAGAGGAGTAGGTAACTGTTAGGAAGATTTACTCAAAAGAGCATTAATGTAAGTGATAACTGCACTGGTATTAACCAGAACCAAAGGTCAGCACAGCCACCTGGCTACTGCTGTACCAAGAAAAGAAGCTGCTCTTACACAGAGGTTTCATCCAAAGACCTCAAAGCACTTGAACAACTAATCTTACACTGCCCTGCTCTGTGTGCTTTAAAGACAGAGAAGGGAAAGTTGGAAATGTTAAGTGGTAAATCTGACTGTTACTTTACAGATATGATACTCCCAGTTTCTACGCTTCATTAACAAAAAAATAAAAAATTAACATCCCTTTGTGCAGAACTCTTAATAACAGCTCATTGCAAGCCATAGGAAAAAGGATGGGCCAAGAAAAAGTCTGTCAGAAATCCCTACTGTTAGAAAAAGGGCTTTGGATTGTGGTGTTTCCTCACAAAGCTAGGTTTTAAAGTTTACATGTACCTGCTCTGTGCTGGAGAAAACACAATTCCACTGGCTCAGAGTAAGGAATCACTGACTTTAAAACTGACATCCATTTTACCATCTAGTTTCTGTTTAACAGAGTTTTTGGCAGTAGCACCTCAAATGCACAGAGACAAGAATCAAAAATTCATTACAACTCAACATGATACATAATTAATATATTTTTAAAATTAACAGAAATACAGTAGATTTTCTACAATCCCACTTCTATTGACTTCTAATTGCAGATGGCTCCAATTCAGCAAGAGACTGAACATATCAAGTTTCTCTGCACTGCTGTCATCATTTACACAAACAGAAATAAATACTTTACACCCCACCAGCCCTCTCTGAGGCTGAAAACTGTATAATGCTTTGAAATTTAAGCATTATTTATTATGTGCCAAGTCTGATGGAGCCTCAGAAAATTCAATTCTGTGCTGACAAAATCAAGAAAAAAGCAAGACAAAACAAACAAAAAAGATACAAACAGCTGCAAATTAGGGTTTGCAAATCTAGGGTGAGTCTCAACTTCACACTGATGCAGTAAAACTCAGCCACCCAGTGCTGGAAGAGGCAGTCAAGCCACAGCAGCTTAGGCAGTTATCAGTGGGTCTTGGTGACTGCCTGTGTACATTCCCAGCACACAGTGAATGCAAGATAACAAAGTTTACACATAAACCTTTTCAGTGCAGACCCAGGGTGTGGCTCTTCTGCAGCACAAAACCAGATTCAATCCAGAGACTCAACAGAGCTGAAAAGGGAGAGCGTCGCTATTTCCTTTATACGCACATACCAAAAAAACCCAAAACAAAACAAAAAAGCCCTAACCACAAAAATAAGCTCTAACTAGACCGTGTTTCAGAGTCCTGGCAAGTAGTCATCAATTTGAAACATGCACCAACAAATCTTGAAAAGAAAGTTTCATTCATCATAGCCCAGGAAAACCACCAACAACAGAACTAGAAGATGATGTGGCAGACCTTCAAGAATGCTCCTCACTCCCTCCAGGTTTGCTCCTTGTGGCATGTTTCTAATGGCTTTTATCCAGTGAAATTATAAATAAGGCCATTTCCATATCAGGGTATTTCATTTTGTTGCTACATAAAGTAGTCCCCATTGAGAAGCATAAAAGTTGCCATGAATAGAAAATAATGTAATCTGTTCATATAAATCCAGTAAACTCATCAGCATAACACATTAAAAAAATCAAGGGGAAAACAGACTCAAAACCAAGATCTAAATATGAATAACAGGGAAAAAACCACTCATGAAATTTTTGTGAAATGGAGTAGAACAAGAAGAGGTAACCTCTTGATTTCCCAGACTCTCAGGTACCCATTACTGAAGAGTTTTTACTTACAAACTTGCAGTTTCAACAAATCCTCAATAAAAAAAAGGAAGTACAATACACCTTTGGGAGTGCAACAGGGAGAGAGGGAGTGAAGAAAAAGTCCTCCAGCTTCTGGAGGACTTTCGCTGTAGCGGTCAAATACCAGACAAAGGACAGAAGACACCTAAGAAATCAAAGCACCTTGCAATGAAGAAACCATAGTTTTCCACAGTTGCATTTTAATCACAAGAGCTAGCAAGGAGAGACAGATATCCAGTCAGCTGTCAAGGTTTTAGGAAACAAGGTAAAATATTCTTTTTCCTTTTTCATCTTGTGACAAACGTATTAGGACATGAGTGCTGCTTCCCAATACAGCTCCAAACAATTGCTAGAATATAATCAGAGTTTATCTACTGATACACGAGGTTTCTCTTCCAGCATCTTCCAAGTGCTAGAACACTCCAGGCAGTTATTCACACAATGCCAGGAGAAGCTTTATCAGGTACTTGAGAGAACTGATTCTACAACAGTTATCTCAAATAACAAATATCTCCCTGACTCTTTTCTTTTTCAAAAAGGCTGTTTTTCTCCAATTAGTGGTCAATCTACCTAATCAGAAAGCCTGGATTAATCCATACTATTCCTCTTTATTTATCAGGAAGGCATAATAGAAAAGAAATTTTCTCTGGCAGTTAAATGGCATGAGGTAAGTACTTCACCACAAAGGTATTTGTCTGTCAGCTTGTCTTGCTTGGAGGTTTAGTTGCTGGAAAAAATTCATGATCGCTCACCAAGGAACCTGAGACAAAACTTTTAAAACTTATGATGTGCACCAAGAAATACACAGGAGATGAGAAGAAAGTGGATTAGCATTTCTTCCTTCAATACTCTTCTATCTCCTGCATATAAACAAACCACTATACGCCCTGCAGTATTAGCCAGCAGGTTCTGAAAAACACTGTTTTCTATTTTGCAATGTGCAGAATGGAGGAGAAATAAGACATTGGAAATAGTAGCCAACCCTGAACAACTGCCTCAACAACAGGATCAAGGGTACAAAAGGGTAGCTGACTATTCAAACACCTGAAGTAAGTACTTTGTTTTGCAGTTATGAAAATGTGGGGGCTCTTTTCTGGTTTTCATTTGAGAATTTCCTCATTTATTTGAGAAACTGCCGCTGTCATGCCTTCCTGGCGGAAACTCTACAATTTCTAACACCACCCAAGACTAATTCTCAGCCAAATTCTCCCATTTTCAAGCAAAGAACAGTTGCCTTCTACTGGAGAAATGCGTCTGGTCAGTTGAGGTCAATGTACCATATCTCAAATGGCAACTTGCATTCTGACACAGCATATTATTGCAAAAAGCAGCTGGCTAGTTACATCTAGACTGATAGAGCTAAAAGGAATCTAGAAAAAAGATTTCTATGAAGTATCTATCAGCTGAGGTACATTTGAGGAGCAGGAGCAATAGAGGGAAGAAATTCTCCTTGTTACCACTTTAAAACAACCAAATTCCTCCCACTGACTNGGGTAGATTTACTGTGGTGAAGAAGCCACTAAGTTAACTGTGAATTCAGGTACCTGTCCCACTGTTAAACCTGCCAGCTACCTCAGCATTAAGGCAAGTCACTAGCAGGGGTCGATGCCATCTTGGACATTTATCCTTAACATATTTTTTTGCACAGCCTTTAGGAAAAGGCTCCTTATAGCAGCAAACCATTACCAAGCATTGCATAGAGAGCATCAGCTCACAAACCTGTCCCCAGCACATGGGCATTTTCTTCTTCTGAGTTCAGTAGTAACATCACAGTTAGTAGAAGCTAAAGTACCATTTTGATATGGTTGCTTTTGCAGCCAAATTCTCTGTCTTTGGCTATGGGAGAGGATTGTTTATGTTTTTATAGCCCTTCCTGGAAACAGTTTTGCTTGGTCTACTTAGAATCATAGACTATCTCAAGTTGTAAAGGCCTTTTGAGTACAGCTCCCTTTTCTTTGCAGGACCACCTAAAACAAACTCTATGACCAAGAACACTGCCCAGATACTCCCTGGCTTAGACCTATACTGAGCCAATGCTTGGTGTATTAAAGGAACACATTTCAGTAGGCACTGCCCTTACTTCCAGGCATCACTCCTTTGTGCAAAATTCAAAATATCAAAAGCATTTCTCCAAAACTATGGCAAATTTGAATGTCACATTTGTTATCTACTCTTTGCATGGCATGCAAATACACCTATACCTCAACCACCCTTATGCCTTCTTACCAAGAGGCTTCTCACATCGCTTTCAAACACAAGAAAGGCAACAGAATCATGACCTTTCCCAACACAAAAGACAATAAATCAGAGTAAAATTAAATCTCCATGAGATTCCACTGTCTCAGAAAGGCTTGGCTTGTTTTCGTTTGGTTTTTTTTTATGTAGAAGCAAGTAAAAATTGTTTCCTCTTAATAAAGACTTACATTTGGTTAGAGAGGAATTTAGATAGGCCAAATGGATCAAGAATTAATGATATCCAGGCCACGTGAAATTGCTGTAATGAATTAGCATAATGAGTAAAGTAAAATTCCTAGCATTTACTGGAAAATTTTATCTATATACTGCAGCAAGCATTACACATTTAATGAGAAGCAAAACAAAATCCTAAAAATATTTTTTTTAAAACTAGGAGTACACAGCCTCCAGAAGCTTCCAGAAACTGCATGGATCTGGACTAATTCTGATAATGTGTAGCTCTGAGTGTTCTTGCTAAAGTTGAAAATACAGAATAATAAAGAACATCAGCTAAAGTCCTAGTTAATCCTACTTATTACAGCTTCATAGCCATAGAGCCAAGTTAGTAAAGACTTGGGAGAGTGAGGTGTGGAATATTGAACATATATTGCAGGCATCAGACCTGGATAATAGGTTTTAAAACGCTATCCAACTAATTCTAGTTCATATACTTTGATTAACTTGACACTATGATATCATAAAATTACGTGCAATGAGAGTAAGAACCATTGGGAATGCAACTCTGACAGGCAGAGGGAATTTAAGAAGTCAGAGTGACTGCTTACAGGAAATATATCCACTTAGGAAAAAGATGAGGCTTTTGACATTCCTTTAGAAGGTCTGCAGTGATAGCTGTATGCCAGTGACACTGAACACAGCAGAAAGAAATTATTTCTTTTGCAGAAACATAAGAGAAACATGCTGCTGAATGCTGTTTACAAAAACCAGCTCAGTCTTGGAAGGATGCAGACCCATAGCTGCTGTGCAAGAGACTGGGATTAGGGTTTAATCACAGTTAGCTGGCAAGATACACAAAAAATATCTAGACTTCCCTGAATGTGATTAAACTGAACCACATGGTCAAGTCACAGAAGGAAGGAAAAAGCAGGGAGAGTCATCCAATGTTTTGAGACTGCAGCTTCGTCCAGCAAAGCAAAACAAACCTGCTCCACAAAAACAGAACAGGGTGCAAAGATCCAGCTCCATTTTATCTGGAAAAATTCACTTTACTGGTACAAATTATACCAAAGGTGCACCAGAGCTGGAGTGGGAAACAGATAAATTCATGTCATTTACTGTGCATTGTGGAAACTGAGAAGCATGAGGAAGGTCAATATTCTCAAAAGAGGTGACAGGTATCAGCTGAAGTCCCTGCCCTGCAAGGCAAAAATGGAGCAAATAATTTACTGTGGGAGACAAGACAGTAGCCATAAATACATTTGTCTTTCTCACAACTCTTCAAACCCACTCACTAACAGAACTCACCAACTCCTAGGAAGGGAACCCCAGGGGAGAAGGAACAGCTTCTTGAAAGGAGACTGTGCACACAGACAGAAGACTCATGAATCAAAATAATACTGTTCATAAAGAAAATGAATGTGATCCTTAAACTATGCAAGAAAGAAAAACTTCAGGATAGTCCTAAATCAGCAAAATTACTAAAAGAAGTCCCCAGGCTTATGAGACTTCCACCCTTTTGCTCTGTTTTTAACTGGCCTATTTGCTGATAGAATTATCAGCAGATTGAACCCTTCTAAATGATTGCAACCAAATTTTGGTTCCTTTCTCAAATATTCATGCAATTTCCCAAGTCAGCTTAGGAAAGGCTTTCAAAGAAATGAACAAAATAAACAAAAAAACCAAACAAAACACAAATCAAGAAAACTACCTAGTCTAAGAACTGAAGCTCTATTTGGAGATACAGATTTTCAGTAGTGAGATATTCTTGAAGGTTGCAAGGTGTTACCAGTTACTCTACTGAGTAAGCCACTGTCCACAGGCTCAACGAGAATCATAGACTGACAAGCTCTACAAACTGTGACTTCATTACCTTCTATGCCAGCAAAATTAAGTTCAGATATCTATCTAAAAATCATGTATTTGACACATCCAACAAGACAGTAGTGGTGCAACACAATCTCCTAAATAATTTCAAAGACCAGGGCTTGAATGTTCATTTTGCTAAGAGTACATGGTCAGGAGCAGCTGATTTACTTTCCAAATTTATAACTCCCTTGCTTGTTGATATGGGAACTTCAAGGAAGTGCAGAACATTTTCAAGCCAACAGAGGAATGCAGATGTGGCACAGGTCTGCAAAACAATAAATTTACCTGCAGAAAACACAAACACATTCCCAGAGGAGAACATATACTTGATGTCAGTTACTATCTCTCTCTATATATCTATTTATCTATCTAATATTCATTATTAGTGATGGATATTTACTGTAAAGGTAATTTTTTAAAACTTATTCAGAGCAACTCCTCAGAATCAGAGAGAAAGCAAGAATGAATCAACACCAAAAGCTAAAACTAAAGGAAAATTAACCACTATTTTAACACAGGCACAATACTTAAGGTTCCAGCACATCAACGATTAGTTTAGTCAATGTATCAAAATTCAGAGTTTCAGATTTCATTATATACAGATGTAACTCAGCAAGACAAATACTGACACAGCCTGTCCTTGAATTCTATTTTTTGTTAATGACCTAAGCCAGTTGTAAAGAGCTACAGGGTGCTCTCATCTGAACATTACCAATGTATGTATACATCAATATCCAAGAGAGATAAAATCACCTAAGTACCCCACAGTTTTTCTGCTCGAAAATTCCTTCTGACAGATATGTACAGTAACATTATATAGTTAATATTTGCACCAGCGAACTCCCCATGTGGACAGGAATTGTAAGAACAGAATGCATTTTCCTTCTGCAGATAAACCCCCAGCAGCTTTTGTGTGATTCACTAAACAGCCTGGAGTCAAAGCAGCTCATTTGCCCAAGTGACTCTGTACTTTTGCACCTCTGCCCAAGCCAGCAGGGAACAGAATGAAGAGGTGGTCAACACCCGTGGATCTGTAGCTCCTGCTACAACATCCCTACAAAGGGCTCGTGTGGAGAACAAAAAGTCAGTTCCTTGCAACCAAGGAGTTAATTAGTAAGATGGGAAAGAGAAGCACATGGATGTTGGCATAAGGCAGACAGGGCAACAAAAGATGTGGAGCTTGGGAAAGAAATAATCCATAAAACTGAACCAAAAAGCCACATTCTTATGCAAAACCAGATTTCCTGTTCTCATCCCACTTTTTTGCCCTCTTTTGACAGAAAACCCTTGGCAGACCGTCTAGCCTGACAATGGAAAGGTGAAAGCACAGTACAAGCAGTCAGCCCTGCTTGTGCTATCCGCCAAAATGCCAAAAGCAGGCTGACCTTCATTCCCACTGCCAGAAACACGAGGTCAATATGAACGTCTAAAAAGGCTGTCCTGAGCATTCAGTGAGGTTTTTTTAAAAGCTGTGAAAGAGAAACTTTCCAAAGCTGGAAGGAGTAAAGGGAAAAGTCTCTCAGCAGCTGCAAAACTACCTTATAAGCCTTTCAATTACAGCAGGATGAGCTAATAAAGCCGGCCCTTAAGCCCTGGAGATTCAGTGTTTAAATTGTGCTTCTAGTTCACAATTGAAAGGCATCTCTTGTGCTTGCTCTAGTGCACAGAGGAATCAAGACACATCAGAAAATGATTATATTATTTGACTAGACTCAAAAGCACACTGGAGACAGGCAGCAGTCAGCAGAACACTGTCCAAAACCTTGCCTCCTAGTGTTCTACCACCATACCAATGTTAGTTGCCTGCTTTTATAATATGCATGTTGAAAAGAGACTTCTCAATCAATAAAAAAGCCAAGTTTTTAAAGCAAACCACAAGGCTCATTCAACTTGTGGCTACAAAATATGCATCTAGTTACAGTTTCTAATTAAAGAATACTCTAGCTATTATTCTCTAAACAGCTTTTTATCGGCGATACTTCTCAAGGACACAGGCAGCTCTCCAGAACAGTATTTTCTCAGTTATCTCAACAACTCAGCCACCACTATTCTATCATAGATGTCTTCTGGACAATGAATGGGAGGGAGCAGAAGTTTCTCCACTGTGCAAATGGAGAGATGTCCCAATTAACTTAGTTCTAATAAAATCCTTCAGCAATGGGTTCCACATACTACTTCATTCCTACAGAGAACTGGCAACCCTAAATACAGACAAAGTTCTCTGATTTCTGCTACAAGGGATTACCTTAGTCCATAAAAATCACCATCTTTGGTAGCTTGGTGGGAGGTTTGGATGCAAAATGACATTTCAGTGTATCAGGAAGCCCCTCTCAACTCACTCCTTCAAGGATTGGCTCTGAAGCAGTGAACCCAAAGCACGCCAACACTGAAAAAAGCCAAGTTCCTACCTGCTTTGCACGTCCTGCCATCATCTTCCAGCTGCACACCAGTGGGGCAGGCACAGCTGTAGAAGGGGTCCCTTGGAGACAGCAGGCACAGGTGGGAGCAGCCACCATTGTTTTCTTCACATGGAGTGTGAACTTCAAGAAACAAAACAGATTTATTTTAATTTTTCTAGAAGCCCATAAGCCCTGTTTTCTCAGTGAGAAAGAAATTATAGATCCCAAATGAGTGGCATAAGTTTTAGTGGTAAAAACCAGAGGAATCACAATGTAAAATGCTTGATTTCCCCCTCTCACCTTGCCTCAATTTAGGGGCACCTAAATTGAGATGTAGGTAACTGATGGTACAACCAGTTCTATGAAAGAAAACATAACAATTTGTATAATTCCTAAATTACAGTACTGCTGCATGTACAGGACAGGTGTGGACATATGACAACTGAACAGTCCTTTCTCCTTTAGATGGGGAAAAAGAATGGCAGCAAGTCATGAAACCACATTAATAAGTAATTATGGATAAATATTGCCCTTTATAAAAAATGTCAGCAACTTTTGCAAGACTTCTGCAAAACTGTATTTTGAATCATCATCTGAACTATTTTAATATAAGAGCACAAAATGGCTGGCAAATTTGGCTTCTGTTACTTCCACTGACACTCACAGAGAAAAAAAAAATGGTGAGGAAGGAATTCAAGCCTGATCCTAATGAAGTCAATGGCATCTGAGCTATTTTCAGCATATGCTCTTTCTCTGTGTGCTGTATTTTCTTTGTGACTGACTCAAATACTATGACCCAAGACTGGGACATTCCTGGAGCTAAATGCAATGACAAGAATTCAGCACAGACAAACTCTTATCTGGAGCTGTGAGATAGACCAGGGTGCTGTGAATACCCAGTAACCCTAAGGAAGACTTGCACATGTTCCATCCCCAAGATGATCTCCAAACTCCTTCTGCTAATTTTCAGGCCTGTTTACTCACATCCTATATACTTCATTGGAATAACAAATGTTATCTTTAGGGAAGCAGATTTTACAGCTGGCATAAAGAAAGAAAAAGAAGCCAGTGCAAATGGCAACAGTTGAGTCTTCCCAGAGCAACTTAATTATATACATTTTACAACACTGCTTTTAAGTCTCATTATCACAATCCTAAACAAACTCCAAAACCTAGACCAGCTGCCACATGGAATGACATGCACATACAAAATATATGCAGCTCTACCCAATTTTCAATATTCTACTTCCTTTGAAGTAGCACGAGAGAACATACAGAAAAATAGAGGTACATGTGTGTTCATGTAAAAGCTCAGCACTAAAACCCCTCCATACAAAGACATTCACAAACTATTTGATATGTATTGAAGATAACCATGATCAAGTCTGGACTGCAAAAACGGCATTTATAAGCACAACAGGAACATTATAGATTTTGTGGGAATTTTACTTATTAAAGAAAAACATAATTATATGCATTTCTTAAGTTGGCTTTAAAGCAATGGCATTAAAAAGATGGCACCGTTCTTGTTCAAATATTCCAAACCAAAAGAAGTCACTAAAGTACTGCAGTGAATTTGGGATTTTGCTACCAACTGGGACAGTGAGTGAGCTCACACCAATTGAGGCCAGAATACTCAAAGCCAGGTAGAGGATTCAAGCACTTCAGCACCCAATCCCTTGACAAGCGTGCCAAACTCTGAGACTCCACACCAGCGGCGTTTCTGACTAAGGCTTTTTAGCAAGAGCCATGCAGGGGTCTGAGGGGAGCAGGACGTACAGTAGGGCTGCCGGTCCGGGCTCAGGACTTGGATGTCCATGGGTGAGTAGAGGGCAGACAGGATCTCTCTCCTTTTCTCCCCCGTCCTTTTGTTGCAGGCGTGGATGGAGCGCGTCTGCCAGTCCGTCCAGTACAGAGTGTCCCCAGACAACGTCAGAGCAAACGGGTGAGTGAGGCTGCCTTCAACAACTTTTTGCCTTTTGGGGAGAAAGAGTAAGGATTGAAAAAATGGATTGCTTCTACTTGTTACCACACATTAAAAAATTGGGCTCTGTAGAAATTAATGTAGGAATTGTTGTCTTTCAACAATTTCACGGGACCAAGAGATTTATCTGGTGATAAAAGTGGCAAGCAGACTGAAACATGTAAAATAAGGTTTTATCCCTTCATAGCAATAAGGACACAAATACATTGGGTTTCAGAGCATCAAAGTATCTGATTCAGGCTCTACACTGACCCCTCAAGTTCTTTAACTTCAGGAGCTGTGCAAATACCCAAACATAAGTGACTTTTCAAGGAAACCTAGGTCCAAAGAGTGCTCCTCTGATTAAAGCACTATATGACATCTTTGTCCTGAAATTCAGTTGCTCTCAGTCTTTTCTTCTAGCAGAAAAAGGCAGAAATTACCTACGAGTCTCACTAAACACTCCCTCTTAACGTGGTCTGCAGCAGAAATAAGTATTTTTCAGAATAATTTTTAATGTAAAGCAAAGTCATTTATACTTCTCCTAAAACTGAATATTTATAATTAATACAAATCAGAAACATTTGAGATGCTTTTTCAATGACATAGAGCCACACCTCCAATAATTAGCTGAACTGAAAGCCACAAAACACATGACATTTGAAACATGTCTTCACAGGATTCCAAGATTTATACCTGTTGTAGTAAGTGTATATAATTTAGATTCGGTAGTTTTGAAGATATTTATTAAGTCAGAGAAAAGATGCTTGACAATTCTTCAGTCAAAAACTAGGTACTCAGTTTTCACAAAATCCATGCATTTTATGTTTACACAAAGGTATGCACAAACCTTTCAAACCAGTGTTGTGACACAGCAAAGCATTTTGCAAAATTTTTCATTATATGACTTCAGGAAAGCTGAAGTCTCAGTGTAATACTGAAGGAAAATGAGGAAATTAATTTTCTTATCCTATACCAAATCTGCATTCAATTTTTTCCCATTGAAAATATTTAAGGAACAACCAAAACCAACTAACATTTGGCAGAGAAAGGAGGACACTCTTTCATTTTGAGCAGTGTAGGTAATTACCTGCATTTTCCAGGCTAGAAGGGAATAAAAAATACTCCCAAAATTCTTGATATATATTCAGAGCTGGACAAGTTTAAAACAGACTGACAAATGCCCACAAGCACCAGCATATACATGAGAAAACAAAATTATTAATTATCTTTCTCTTCTAGAGATAAAATTGAAACTGTTCTAAAAATTCTGTCTAATTACCACTACTTCATAAAACACTACAGAATAAATACAAATACTAATTTCACTTTCTCTTTCCACTCCCACCATTGCTCTTTCCTCTTAACTAATAACAGCAGTGGCTGTATCCTAATATCATAACAGCTGTTTTCCACTATGTATTGCCCCTATTTCCATCATTCTTAGATATCAAGTCTCCCTTTCTCCTGTAATTACATCCCTTGAAATAGTTCCAGAAAATGTGGTTGCAAATTGAAGCTTGCTAAGAGGCAGATTGCTCCAACAACATTAATCCACCACATAGAATGCAAATTTCCTTTTTATTTGAATTTTGAGGTAATCCTGAATGGACTCTGGGATGGGAGGGGTGGGAGCATTTGAAACATCACAGATTTCTTTTATTGTCATGTATGAGTGAAACTTGTTTGCTCCATGTTTAAGGAACAGAAACAACTCTTAAAGTTACCATCTAGCCTGAGCCCTTACAGAAGTACACCTTAATACCAGAATCTAGGAGTCCCAACTTCACAAACATCTATCTCAATATTGATCAGTGGAATGGAAAAGGGAATAAATAAAAAATTTCATTTTAAAGGAGTTATGATTAAGATCAATCTTTGTGGCATTTTATCAATATCTGTAACACTTTAGGAGTTATTATGTTGGACAATATCTAAAAGTTCACGTGCAGTCAGACATCAGGATCTTCCAGAATACACCCTGCACGGGGATATTCTGACCTCAAGTGAGCATTTACATGCTCTAGCAGCTGAGTAAAACATGCAAGAGTGAGCCAATTTTTCTTAATGCAAAATACATTATTTTTTCCTAAAACACTAATTGATTTATGGTTCAACAGAAATCTGTTTGGGAGGTGGGGCATTGATCTATCACAAAGTAATTTGCTGGATTCCAGATTGCTGGAATTAGTGTATTCAAAGTCTTGCTGCCTTTCAGGTGGCCTTTTTCTACCTTCAAATGAGCAGAAGAAGTTGCAGTTAACAAGTACAATCTCAAGATTTGCACATACATGCAAGTAAATTCTGTACAATTTGCACATGCATGAAAACAGCAGAAATAGCCTGGAAACTGGAAACTCTTCCACTCACCCCCAAATCAGACAAACATATTCATGTTAAATTGTATGAAAATCTTTCTGTCTATGAACCTGCAGCCAGACTTGGAGCTGCCACTGCCTTCCATAAAGGCCTTTTCCCTTGTCTCTACTTCAGACTGTCAGCCAATACTTGTCACTTACTACAATGCCACCATTATCCAGCTCTTACACAGTGCTCTCAAAGGAACTTCAGAGCATTTTAAAAAGGATGTCAATATTGCTATTGCTCTTTTATGACTGTGAAAATCAGGCATAGAATGCATCTCAATAAAAAAAAATGAAAAACACCATGGAAAATGTGTTTTTGGGGGAAGGCATACTATTCTATTGCACAGAAATGTGTAAAATAGAACTCCTCCAGCTTTTCACCAAGACAAAACAATTTTATTGACACAGGCACTTCATATGTTATGAAATCGTGAAAATGAAAATGTAATGTAAAACTACCTGAAGACCAAATCCAGACAACAATGTAGATATTACTTTGGCAGGACATTTTACTGCATATGACACTCACCCTTCAGGACAAACACAACCTGCCCATTGAGCACTGCACAGAATTGAAGATGCAATCTCAAATGCCTAAGTCTGCCCTGCCTGAAGTGTCACCTCTCCGTGTCTACAAAAGCCAAAATTTAACAGTACACTTGGACAGCAGCCACCAAAAAATTTCCACAGTGTTTTCCAGCAAGCTTTAGGAAAGTCCACTTCTTAGCTGCTTGTTGTCTAAAACAACCCAAAATTGGTTAATTAATAGGCATGACATAAAGGATATCTCAGGATGGGGCCACAGACAAGTGTGTCTCAACGTGTATTTCTTGCTGTTATTAAAAACATTAACAATACTATAAAATCCCAGTCATGAGCTAAATGTTATATTGTCGAGGGTCAAAAGTAAGCATCTCCAACTATTTTCAAGACAAGAGCCTAAAATAAAAGAATCCTGCTATACAAGAAGGCTGTGAACAGTCTATAGTGAAATACTGATACAGATATTAAAACCAGTTTTATAGTATGTGAGGTTATTTTTTGCAAGGCTATTAAGAGCAGCATTTTAAAAACTGACAAGGTACTTGCATTATTCTAGACTACTAGAGAAAAAAAGTCTTATTTTAAAACAAACACAGAAAGTGAGGAGAAACTTACACCTTATTATAGACTAAAGCAAGCTTACCTAAAGGAACCATCCAGATTTGCCCTATGAATGAAACTCAGTTTTGCGTCAGCCCAGTAAAGTTTCTGCTCGTCGAGATCTATCGTGAGCCCGTTTGGCCAATAAATGTCGGAATCAACAATAATCTTGCGCATGCTGCTGTCCATTCCTGCCCGCTCTATCCGCGGGGTTTCGCCCCAGTCCGTCCAGTACATGTATCTGGAAGAGACAGACACACACACACATGAAGCCACAAGACATGCTGGGATGGCAGCTCTTTGCAAAGAGACATGGTACAGACATACAGCCGGGTACAGACACCAGTGTTTACTCCCAAAGCTTTAACACACTTGTTAATAAAAATCAAATCCCAGGCCCACAGGGCACAAAATAAGTCCTTCATGAAATCATCTCACAAGCTTTGCCTCTGGGTAATGTGTTTACCATTCTCTTCCAAAGCTGAGCAGTATTTGATTGTTATAAGCATTTACAGCTGGATACCATCCTTGTGTGGTCAGTTATTACAAGTTAATATCCTAAATCGCGTTCTGAAGCAACTAATTACCCATCAAGCAGGCAATGATCACAACTTAAACTCCTTTTGCAAATCCATAGAGAAAAAAGAATAAAGTCAAATGTCCTGAAATTTGTTTCTGTCAAAAATAAATCATGAATCCATGAAGACTTAGAAAGACAATAAATTTCTGGATATATTTTTTCCCCATTCCCATTCATGTCCCAGTTTCCCTGTCACTCCACCTATGGGCAATTTAAGTAGCCTGAATAGACATTAACAGCACATACCAACTGGAAAGGACCAGATCAAAGTGTGGCAAATCACACAACATCTGCATGAAAAGTTGAGATTGTGCAGTTACAAGAGAAATGGTCTGGTGAGAGAAGGACAGCCAGTTCACAGCTGGTAAACATTACCCAGCATCACACATCCAGCCTGCAAGTTGGACACGCAAACACAACACAGCCAACTCCCAGCACAGCTGCCTCAAGCTGGCCAGAGACACAATACTGTCTTTCCAATGCCATTACAGCCACCTGGGGCATGGCTCTGTGTGAGAAAGCCTTTGCCCTGAGGAAGCTCAGACACAATCGGGTATCTGTGGATTGGAGCCATCACCTGCCCAGGTTCTCCAAAGAGCATCAGATCCCCAGGA
Organism: Thryothorus ludovicianus; assembly: GCA_013397245.1. NCBI lineage: Eukaryota > Metazoa > Chordata > Aves > Passeriformes > Certhiidae > Thryothorus > Thryothorus ludovicianus. The sequence continues at coordinate 1,522,300 of VZTB01012991.1, read as the reverse complement.
GCACCAGCTTAGAGGAGCACCAGCTGGGCAAGCACACTGAGCTGCATCTGAGCTAAGTCCTCCCAACACTGGAGCTCCAGAAATGCATGGTAAAAGAGACATCTATTCAGTCCTGCACAAAGCTTAGCCAGATGCTTCACAATGTGGGTTATCCCAGACCCTTAGCTCCCCTGAAGAAGACAGAACTCCCTACACAATCACAGTAGGAACCACAAAGGAAATAAACAAATATGGATTGTGAAAACACACTTATACAAAAAAACCTTCATGCTTTATTTTAGGAGAGAGAATGCTATCCACGTCAGGGATGATGTAGGGACTACACTTGTAATTGCAGTCATGTCCCTCCGCAGGGTGGTCTCCCCTTCGCAGCGCAAGATCCTCCTGCAAACTGCAGAGGCTCTGGAGCTGCCTCACCTGCAGCTGGGGCCATCATTTCAGCCAAGGAGGAACAGGCAGCTCTACAGTTATCACCAGCAAATGTCCCTCACAACACAACCTTAAAATGTTCTGATCGCCACGTGCATCCTCCACCCTAATTCAGGAAGATCTCCAGTTCCAGGACAGTCACAGTACCTACATAGCAGCTTATATAATCACGAGCAGTTTACCCCACTGGAGAGGGGAATATAGATCACCATACAGAAGAGGGGAATATAGATAACCATACAGGTAGAGAGACAGACAGAAATTGCTCCCTTGTACCACAATACACATACACCTGAGTGTGAGGATCATCAAACAAATCTTCTAGTTGAAATTAAAAACTTGCACGCAGGTGAGTCCTCAAGTTTCTGAGATAGCTCACGTTAGAGCAGCTGAGGCACAATCATGTCCCCAGATGCCTTCCCAAAGTTTCCTCAGCTCCAGCAGCCAGGATAGACTGCTCCTGAAAAGGCAGCAGCAGGAGCTGAGAGCTGCCCCAGTTCACAGAACAACCTATGAATGTAAATTGCCACTCATTTTGGTTTTCCTTAACAAGTCAGGCTGTAATTTGTGGCAACTCAGACTGTGTGGCGAAGCAGCTATTGACAAACAACTAAAGACATAGAAAAGCAGACATAAAAAACCTGTCTGCACAACCAGCTGCTGAATCACACTGTGAAACTGATACGGCCAAATACTCATTTTTGGTTAGGTCAAATGAGCTGTCTGATCCAGCTCATCTGTAGTAGCTTGCATGACCTGCATCCAACTCTACAGGAATAAAGACAGACAAAAGATAGACTGTTGAAGGAAGAAAAATGCAGCTATTAGAAGTGACTTTGGGCCATATCCTGTGGCTATTGAAAAGTGTAAGTGCAGACTAAGAAGAAGTTTAGACCAAAATGAAAAATCCCATGAAGTTACCTAAAAGAAAAAACAAAGGAGACAAAAGAAGCTAAGTTCTATTAAATCTTTAAAGCAGTTTCAAAGAATGAAAAAACATCTCCTAAATTATCATGGAACAAAATTCCTCTCTCTGCACTCTCAATCCATTCAGATGAAGGAAAAAAATAAATCTGTAAACCAAAGGGCCCTCATGGCTTTTCTATGATATTAAGGGAGATTCAACTCAAGAGTCTCTTCCTAAAAAATAGTATTGTTTAATTTCATAGGTGATGTGTGTTTACCCTTGGCCTCACAGAGACTGCTGTACAAAAGTAGTACTTTCAAATTCTCACACTAACTTGTCACAGGAAAATTGCATCTCTACATTTCAGCTCATTAACAGGCACCAAGCTCAGTGTTATTAAAGTTTTAATACTACGTGGTATTAGCAAAGTGATTGCCCCACAAAGGAAGGGTTAAGGATGAAGATGCACTTAGGCAATGTGGAGAACAATCCAAATGCAGGCAGCCTTCTTTCAAAGCACTTTCTCTCTCAGTTGTACTTTTTTAAAGCAACATACCTTGTCACCACCTTGTCCTTGCTACAGGGTGTCTCTGCAATCCCTCAAGTATCATAAAGCTCATCTTCTCACTGAACTTTTCAGAGTATACTGAGTCTCTGCTCTAATCAAATACCTAAAGAGGTAAAGGTTTCCTTCCCTCTGTGTGCTCCACAGAATCCCTGTGGTCCATCACAGGAGTGCATGCTGAGCCATGGAATGGCAAATACAATTTCTGCCTCCTTTTCAAAGAGGTTCCTGTCTTTGCATCAGGCAGCAGGTGTTGAATTGCCATAAATTCTAGGAAATTTGCTCTGTTTTGGGAATCTCTCAGCACATCAAGACCCTGAACAGGGAGTTTGGAAATCAATGTAAGAAGAGATCAGCTGCTCCTGCAGCAGGACTGATCTTCTCTGGTCTAAGTGAGCCCAGTTCTAGCCATGCCACATCCAATTGGAGCACTTCTTCCCCGGTGCCCATCCCTGGCATTGACATTAGCATTCTACAAGGAAACAAAACGAGAAAACCCAAAACCTTTCAGTTACCTTAGCAAATAATCAGTCTTACCAGCAGTGGTGCTAAAACAGAAGGAGCAAATAAAGGCAGCAAGCAGCCAGCTGAAGCCACCTGTGAAAGGTGCCAAGAGAAAGAGCATTTCTCACCAACTGCCCCCAGGCAGGACACTCACCTTTGACTCCACAATTAGCTAGGACAATCCTTTCCATCCCTCTTCTTCCACCCTTCTCCACCCTAACATCTAGGCTCTTTTGACATTTTTTGGCAGCACAAGGCACAACAGAGCACTGGACATGAGACTCTAACGGGCCATAAAATGTCATGTTTTAACTGCATGCCTGTAAGGGATTTTCAAGAATGCACAAAGTGTCAAGTTGTGCTTTTTTTTTTTTTTTTTTGCCCTCCCCTATTTTGAGTGACAAAGTTAGTTCAAGTTGAATTAAAAATACAGTGTCCTGGCTGGAACACAGTCACCTGAAGACAGAAATTCTTTTGCACAAGATATAAATCCCAGAGAAAAGAAACATCCATGGTTATTATGGAAAGAATGACACAAGCTTAGCTAAACCAGCACTGCAAACTTAACTAGAACAGTAATAAGAGAAACTTTTGGGGCAAGGGGAAAGCTTCCTTTGCGATGAAGAAAAAGACAATTGCTAACTATCCTTGAAATAACCCATAGATCTGATTAAAATATTATTTTTTTGTCATAAGTACTGAAATCTGCTTGCACTATCTGATTCATCAGAGAAAGAGCAATACAAGAAAAACAGTGGAGAAATTAAAGATTTTAGCAATGTCCTGAAGAAGTCATTAGGGTTTACAGTTTGCATCTTCGAAATGCCTCCATTACACAGGATCAATTCTTACACAAAGAGAAGACACTTTTGATTGGAGCTTTGTAGACAGGGGGAGAACACGGCAAAAAGCTCCAAGGGACTTCTCAGAGAAAGATATCAGTCTGCATGCTTTAACAGTCTATATGGAGGAACTGATTTGATTCATCCTGATTTAAATTAACCTTATTTCAGGAGCCTGGAGTGATAACTGATGTACTATTTCTGTAGGTAGAAAAAAAAGCTTTCCTAAATTTATTTTTTAAAGAATGCGCAAGAGCCCACATCTCTTATTGACCTCAATAAAAAACAAGCATTTTCAAACAGTCAAGGCATCATCAAAGTTCCTGGGACAAATGATGGTTCAGGACTGGCTTTTTATTTCCCAAATAGAATCTATTTTCCAGGTGTCCAGTATATTAACAATTTTCATTTCATCATTAAAAAAAACCCACCAGTATTTAGCCAGAAAATAAAGTAGACTAAGTAAAATAAGCCTAGTATTTATTGCAGAAAAATAAGTAGACTAAGCAAAGAATCTCAGACTGGTACTACCTGTGCTATTATGCCTCCCAGTTTTTGAAGCCAGCTGAAAAGATGCACACTGAATAACAATGAAGTGCCTAAGGCAAGCATTTGGGTAGTTTTTTTTGTTTGGTTGATTTTCTTGGTGGTGGTGGTGTTTTTAAATGTAAATTGCAGAGTTTTAAATACCCTTGGGCCAGAGCATGCCATAACAATTGTAAGAAGCTAAAAATATCAAAACCGGTATCTCTGTACACATTAGATCGATCACATTTTAGGACTGAGATCTGGCATCTGAGGAGTTTTACATCCTGCTTGCATTGCAACAGGTCAATAGAAGCCTAACACCATTGAGGCTGTAAAAGAAAATGAAAACATGAATTCCTAAAGAGCTAATGAGACAAAAAAAAAAAAGCCTTTGTGAGCAAAATTCACTGCTAAGCAGCTATCACAAATCAATACTTTAAAAAAAAAGTAACCAAGCAGCTCTCTAAATAAAAAGCAGACTCTAAATAAAAAGAAACTAAATAAAAAGCAGGCCTTGGACAAACTTGTGAGTTACTTTATTTAGTTCTTCAGAGATGCTTAAGTGTTTTCACCCCACCAGTAGTTTTAAACCTTAACTCCAGACTTTCAAAGCAGAAAGGAAGGAGGGGCAGGGCTAAAAAGAAACTTATCAAATAATAATTTCACAGCACTTGCACCAATTCTGTCCCTAAACTGATCTGCTACACCACTTTGCTACACCAAAGAAACCAGCTGGAACAAAGCAGAGCAAAAGCCAAAACTTCATCAAAACTATGATGCAAAGGTGTACTTTCTTCTGAACACACAGCCGCCAGCAGTCCATCCAGTCCAGCAGCCAGAAACACCAGACCCAAGAGAGCAGATAAAGTTCAGTTACTGCTCTAGAGTTAAGTACAGTAGCTGCAAACTTTCACAACCAAGCTTTCTAGTCAGAACTTAATTAAATGCAATTCGACTGCAGTCAAGTCACTGGATTTTGGCACACAATATACCACGCTGAATCAGGGCTTAAATTGTGCTTCCCTCCTATCAGAAGAATGAGACTGAAAACCACCTTGCAAAAACAAACAGATTTTGAAGTTGGCAAACAGCACCCCAGTGGGGTTTTTTGTTGGCTTTGTTTTTGGGTGGGTTTTTTTTTTGGTTGGTTGGTTTGTTTTCTTTCCCCTGCTTAACTCACTTTAAAATTCCAGGTGCAGGAGGAAAACCAGGATGAAGACCATATTTCCCCTCAGTTTCAAAGCTGCAGGTCATTTCTTATTTCCTGGTGCTTCGTGACTCTTGTCATCATTTTCACAAAGATTAGAAATCAGGGCTGTGCCCTCCAAGAGCAGCCGATCAGCCATCTGAGCTGGAAGGTATCACAGACATAATAGAAAGCAGCCAACATTGCCCAAACACTTTTTCCATCTCCCAAAATGCAGTACAGTTGCCAAACCTTACATAACCTGCTTACACAAAAGGGGCCAGTTGTACAGATGATATAAATCAGTACAAACTTCTCCAATTTCAACAATGCTCTCAAACTTACACAAGCCCATGGCATAAAACAGGAGTTTACAGGAAATTGCTATGAAGTTTAGATTCCTGCACATTCAAAACTTACTTCCCTCATCCCACCTTTAAAGCTACAAAAACCCCACTGTGAAATTTAATATCCCTCACTGTTTACAGAAGAAAAGAATGTCTGTCTCACGTAATATTAACCTGCAAATTACTTACTGAAATTATCTTTTTTTGTTCCTTTTTTTTTTCAAGCACTGAATTTTGAGACCTGGGTGTTCTTGACAAAATCATTACATCAAACCCAAAAATATGCCACATTCATATGTGAATGTGGCGTTTGATGTAATAATTACAACTAATCACACCATATTCAAAAGCATATACAAAACAAACAAAAACCTTGAGAACCAGTCTTCTCCACTATAATTTTGCCATAATGTCTTTTATTATATTTATTCTTTTAAAACACACACTGATAAGATGCCCCTAATGATCTCTGTGACCCTTTGATTGGCCCACACCAGCATGTCCATGTCTCTCTCCTGCTGAGGAGCTCAGAACTGGTCACAGCACTTCAAGGGTTGTCTCACTACCCCGAGTAGAGAGGGGAGGTGATGGCTGCACTCCTGATGAAACCCAGGATTGCTGTTGGCCTCCTCCACAGCAAGGGCATATTGCCGTCTCATATTCAGCCCACTGACCCCAGGTCCCCTTCTTTCACAAAAATGTGATTTATTTTAGGAACGGGGAAAATAGTCCAAATCTCACTGCATTCAAGCCATTTTAAGACACTGCAGACACTCAAAATTCAGGGTATCTTCATATGAAAAAGTGCATAATGAACACCTGAACTCTCCATCAGCTTGTGAGCTAGACCCAATCATGACTTAACTACATCTGCCTGAAGTTAAACTGAGATTCCTTCCTCTCTCCATAAGGAGACACTGAAATAAAACATATAGGATCAGTCAAAAAATTTGTATCTACACCTTGTACTTACTTAATGGAAGATGGGGGTGGAGCAAATGTATTGAACAAGAGTAATCCAACTGTGTAAGTCAGGTGCTGGTGGCTGTCTTAACCACAGATCTCACAACTGCTCTTAAACATTTGCTCAAACCAACACATTTTATGTTTCACTGTGCTGATGTGCTTTAATTCAGTGTTTAGGGAAAGGTACACTCCAGCTACAGACAGGAATTTGTCAAGGCATGCAACTGAAGTGTGTTCGTTTGCACCCTTGCAATTTCAAACACAATAACAAACAAAACCCTGAGAACACCCTCAGCAGGGTGACCTGGAAAAATTCTTACTTCAGCTTATACTAATGCTTAATTTTACATGAAAAAAACAAAACACTTAGGAACACATTTTGAGTTAAACCAAAGCAACTCATGGATGACAAACAGAATAGTGCCAGTCCAGCCAGACCAATATGTTCTATATGTCATGATCTCCACATTGTGCAGTTAAAAAATGCACCCAGTTAAGTAATCTAATCAAAGAGCTTCCATCACCTCCTTGGTCTCAGAGCATTCCTCACTTCACCCAAGAAACCACTGCAACACACACTGGCACTGTGACAACTAAAGCACTCCTGTTATTCCTTGTGTTCTCTCAAGCTATGGTGTAGAAATTTAGAAATAAGAATACAATTCCCAAACTTAATAAGACTAAATGTGTATAGGGCAAAGATGTATCAGACTCCAGGACTCAGGATAGGAGGAATCATGGAATTTGTGGCAAAAGTGCAAACAGAGGAGGGAGTTCAATGGGGTTTTTAAGCAAGTCTATACGTTTCCACCTCTTTTCCATGCAATTTTGGGGGTAGGGGATAAGTAAATCAATTTTTTTCCCCTCATCTCTGAACAAGCAGGTCTCTTCTCAAAAGAAGCAAAAGGTCTTTGAACAAAGTATGCCTTTTAGTCATATCTATATGAGCAGGAAAAGGGAGAAATAAGCAGAGGAGACTAATGAACTATTTTAAAAAAGGCTGTCACCATCAGGGACAATCATCTAAAAATTAGAGTAAATAACAATTCTCACAAAAACCTCAAGTTTCTTATGCATGAGAGTATTTGTAGCTATTTGGAGACACATATCAAAAGCTTTCCAAATCCCAGAAATTACAGCCATACCAAGATACTGGATATGACTGTGAACCAATTTTACAGTTGAGTACTTTTCTTTCATTTTAAGACAATAATTGTGCTACTCGTATATTACAGAGTTTCAAATAACTAACCAAAAGCTTCAAAATAATTTTATATTTGCAATTAATTACTAACTAGAAGCACACAGGATATAAATTAATCTCTAGCTTTCAGGCAGCAAAAAGCACGTGTCACTCAAAACCCGGGCATCTTCTGCATTTTAACCAAGCAGCCACAAGTCAGGGTTTCTGAAAAGCAGTCTTTACTCAGAGGATGTTTCTTGCTTTTCTTCTCCACCACTTGCAACAGTCACAAGTTTTTTCTTCAGTATTCCCTCCCCTCTCAACTATTCCAAAAGGGATTAAGACCAGAAGATACACTGCTTAAAAGGTGTCATCATTCACACTTATTTGTACCAAAAGCCTCAGCCTACTGCAGCTCATACAGATCTCAATAATTTCAACACAGCTGGCCAACATGCTCAGCCTTTAGTACCTGCCATGCTGCTGTGTGGGACCAAGGTCCTGGTGAATCATCAGTAACCAGTTTGAAGTGCTGATATAAACACAGTTGTGAGTTACAACAGCTCCAGGTCTGGTTCGTGGAAACACTGGATTAACAACTAAGCATGTCTGAGGCTTTTAATTTCAGACTCTGAACTGAAAGCTTTTTAATCGTAATAGTTGTCCCTTCTATATCAATTTTTTGATATCCCACTTGGTGTATCTATCATCTAATCCATTCTTTGGTGCCAAATATACTTCAGGTCAATGACAGCTTGCAGATTTTGGTTAACTTGCCATAAGCAACCTGAGGCAATGGCTATGCTAGGCTATGGCCCACACTCCCTTAATGCTGTTCAGACACGACTAGACTTGTTCTAATCTCTAAACTAATAGCCACTCTGCAGAATGCCAAAACAGATGATTTATTTTTAGTACTCAGTAATTTTTCTTATTGCTGTATTCTAATTTGTATCTTATTTCCTTCCCCCGAAGGTCTGCTCTTCCAAAAGGGGAAGATTGCTCCATAAATGAAGTCAGCTTCTTTGGTGGTCACTGCTTCTGTCCAACAACCCCACACCACACTATGGAAGGAAGACTTTTAAAGAATTAAAATAGGGGAGGAAATATAGACAGCAGTTTGCAGCTTTCCTTCAGTCAGTCAAACCAGTTCAAAGGTCCTTATTCTCCTCTTTCACAAACATCATTTCTACAGATCCCACAAGAGTTAGCAGGCCAGCTCAGATATGGCAAATTCAACAACCCCAGTGACTACACCAAGTGATGACTGTGGTTATACCCACACCAAAAAACCCATAAGACAGCACATCTTTTTCTTGAGGCAAGCAGTTTTTATCTTTCTTTAAAATAATCATTTCACAGATATCCCATTTAGCTCTTCGTGCTTCAGCAGACAGAGGGGGCAGAAATTTCTCAAGCATTATTGTCTGCTGAGTGAGACAAGCTATAGAAAACACAGCCTGAACTTGGACAGTAAGCTCACTCCAGAAGGCAACACAGCAGCCATCACACAAGTAGGAACAAATTCAAGATTTATATTAACCAAAGTAAATATCTCTAATACATTGTAGACTTTAATAACGTGAGCTAACTACTTCATTAAGCACTTAGAGAAAATCAGATATGAGGATTATGGATATGCTACAGATCCTCAGAACCAGAGCCCTGTCTTACACGGAGAAGGCTGTAAGCCTTGAGATTTTTGTTGTAGATTTAATGACCCTTGTCAACACACATTCTAGAGTGTTCAGATCTAAGACCTTTGCTACAGGACCGAGAATTAAATCATTTGTTTTGGCTACTCGTTCATGCATTCTTTTGAAGATTTCTTTTCAGGAAACTGAAGTTTGCTTGCCATGACACGTGATAAAAACCTGTTTTTCAAATACATTCCTCCTTCTTGAGACAATGTTCATGACACTTAAGTTCTTTGCACTGCATTGCAGGGAATTTGAGCTACCTCTTTAAGCTGGGCTTGAGTAAAATCTTACAATAAATTCAGCTTTGTTAGAAGTTGCTGTCCTGAAAACATGTAAATACTTATGCAACAGCTGCAAATTCAAAGTTAATAACCTCAACACTATTGAAACTCCCATCAGTGGTCTACCTATCAAGAATGTATATAAATGTTAATGTTCTACAAAACAATACCAAGAATTTTAGCCTTATGTCCTCCATTATATGAACTCAGCTTAACATAACCTACAGCAGGACTGGGATCTAAATATGCAAAACAAAGCATCAGCAAATTTGCAGAAAAATGTTTTGTACTCTCCTCTGTCTTCTTAGTTTATCCTTACTTTCAGGGAAGAATAACTGGATTATGACATACTCTGCTTCTTTTAATTCCTAGAATATACACTGGGTACAGCAAGAAAATTTTAATCTGTATGGGAAAGAACAGTGTTACATATTAAGCTGACTCCTGTTAATTATGACACTCTTTGAGAGTATCAGAAGACCCTGTATAAATAATGATTTTCACTAGCTCTGGGAGGAAGAGACACCCACAGATAAGCTTTAAGTGTCTCACAGCTTGCCTTAAAAATGAAATTTTAGGAATGCACTGAATGATCATTAAGGGAGAGGAATCTCTCTCAGTCCTAACCTGGAGATAATCACAGCCTCTAAAGAAGGAAGGTAGGCTGAGTGTGAAAAAGAGGCATCTCTCTTTGAAAATGTCACTACACCACAATCATCTGACTTACTACTTAGGAAGCCCATCAGAATATCTGAAAAATCATACTCCTGAATATCAATTTGGAACCACAGAAAAACAGGCTTCAAAAGGAAACTCCAGAAGTCAGCTTAGCCCCTCTCCCAAGGCTTGGTCATGACATTTCTGAAGCTCCTGAGAGATGATGACTGTATATCCAGTATGTTCTTCTCTATTCCCTCAAACTAGTCTATGTCTTGAAGAGCTGCACTCAAAATGGAATGAAGTCTGCTTATGAAGCAAACACCACTCTGGCCATAACACCCGACTGCAAACACCATAACACACAGCCCTCCATCCACCTCTGCAGAACAGCCTTAGCAAAGCTGAAAGATGAGAGAAGGTGTCACCATTCTGCATAAAAACATGGTATTTTCCCAAGAGAGAGAAATTCGATTTGTTTGACTTGGAGCATTCTAGAAAAACCCATGTTTGGGTACTAATAGTATCAGCTAAGCATTTGCAAACTGCTTATTTTGCTTCTGGAAACTGAAGTTGACTAATGAAGTTTTCTTCCTCACTTCCTAAGCTTCCCACTCACACTTCTCTAGTACAAACTGCTAAAAGGACAAAATCACATCTATGGAAATCCTTCCAAACTGAAATCAAATGACTAGCCACTGACAGATTGCCTCAACCAGTTGTAAGGATCCTAGTCTGAATTTCATCAGATTTTATGATCCAGAAAAAAACCCCACAAAGTTACTCAGGTGCTCAAGAACAGTATTAGCCACCTTTCAAGAACTTATTAATAAAAAGACAAATAAAAAGGTATTAGATAGTTCTTTACTCCTACTGTCATCCATTTTTCTTCCCCTGAGAATACCTGGAACAAGGAACATATGGTTCTATGGGAGCTCAACCCCAGAGCCTGCTGTGCCAAAATCAAATGTCATGATCACTATTTCACAGATTCACCTAGGAAATATTTCAGAACTAGCAGGTGAATGAAGTAGTTGTAAAAGCAAACCTGAATGTTTTATTCCACAAATATACAAGATGTCTGTTTTTTTAAATTTTCTATTAAGTTTAATGTATTCGTTTTTCAGGCAAACCAGTCTTTGATTCATTACTAAAAGAATCAGTCAAAAGGCAAGGAACTGCATCCACTTATGAGAAGTAAACCTGGCACTAGCACTTCATGGAAAGCCATACCACTCTCTGTAATCCACCTCACCATGAAATACTCAATTTAACATCATATTCTCCCTTTACATATACTACTGAACTCTACATCTAATTAATCAACATAAATTAATTCTACATAGATTACTTGCTGTCAGGATACAACAGGATTCCTGTTCATTTATTTAAAACACCTCTATACAACAATTTGCTGTGGGGAGAATTCCTTTCACCTAATGGCATCTGTAAGAAAGGCAGGATTAAGAGGATAAGGACCCCTCTGGAAAAGTCCTTGAGCCCAACAAAGTCACTCCACTTCCCCTTTTACTGGAAATGGCTGTACCTTTCCAGCCATTATCTGAAGGATACAGGCAGCTCCAGCATTTGACGTGTCAACAAAACTAAGGATTTTGTTTCCTTGGGTACACACATTTAGCCTTTGTATGCCCTTTATGTGCTAATCATAAATGTACCTCTAACTCCCCGCATTCATCTGGAAAATCTTACGTAGGAAACTCTGCAAAAACAACCAAAGCTCCAGCCTGTGGCATGGAAGGTGCTGACATGGTGATCTTAAGTTGCCCTCTGTTGCCTAGTTTCCATTTTCACTTCTTGCACACTTGAAGCAGGTAGTTTCTCAAGAAACTGTCCATCTCCCAAAGCAGGATAAACCACCAAATACTTTATTTCTATGGTTTATACTAAGCCCTTGCATTAATCCAGCAACATTTTGCAAAGAGGCCAGACTCAGTGAAAATATCAGTTAATGCCAGACTTTCCTACAGATGAGAAATCTACCTGCATATACCCTTGAGGAAGATAAAGTGATCTCTGAGAAAGTATTGTGAAAATGGCAGCAGATCAATGGCAAACCAGATCACTTGGGTGGATCCATGCACTCATGGGAAATGTACTTCAGTTCTCTTTCCTCATTTTCACAAGGGTCCATCAAGCTCAGCACGTCTCCAGTCATCACAGCAATAAATGCCTGGCCCAAAGGACACAACCCCAGCATTGCTTGTGCACAGGGAGAGCAAACAGCACCTGCGAAACCTTGGGAAGGATTGAAGGAGGAGGGAGGAACCATACACATACACAAGTATTTTTAAGAGCACTAGAAAAGACACACACAGCCTGCACTCTTAGTACTTCTTAACATGGCCATTTTACAGCATTGAGAACCCACAGTTTCACCTGGATTCTTTTCCTTTTTGTCACAATCATTATTATTCAACATCATCACTTAAAAATATTCTGATTTTTTTTTACCAGAGCATAGCAAGTCAGAATTCCTGTTTCAACACATGCAGACTTGTTGCTATGTACATTAAAAATAGACATCACATATAAGATCAAATTTAACCTACTAGACAAGATAACTGAGAAAATAATAATAATAATAATAATAAAATGCTTGGAAAATTAATTACTTTTCCAAAGTGCAATGAGATAAGCCAGGTAATTATACTGGTTGAATATTTGGCTTGGCACCTAAGAACCAGCTGTATTTTTCTTTTTGGCTGAAGATCTGGGCTCCCATTTCTTGCCACAAAATACTTAAGCTCAAACATATGTTCAGTTACAGATCTTGAGAAAAAATACCTTGAGAAAATTTAAAGTGAAACAAAAGGCTATGTGTTCCTTTTCAGAACTAAAAACTCATCATAAATCACCACCGTATCCATTTAAGCATTTAAGCCAAATTAATATTTACCCATGAGCTGGATCCAAAGCTATTGCCCTGGGCTGATCAAGGTCTTGCCAGAAGAGGACTTTTCTAGATGTTCCATTGAGATTAGCTACTTCTATCCTATTGGTTTCTGAATCCGTCCAATAAAGTTTTTTCCCAATCCAATCACACGCCAGGCCGTCCGGGGAAACCAGACCAGAAATGATGACATTCTGCACCACATTCCCAGTCTGGTTAATGTAAGTTTGCTTGATGGCTTCTTCACTCACATCTGTCCAGAAAACGATGCCTTGTGAATACTGGAAGTCAACCGCAGCAGCATCCTCTAAACCACTGACCACCACAGTGGACTCCAGCTTCGTGCCTCCGGCGTCCACGAGCCGCACATCCCGCCGGTTGGCAAAGAGCAGAAAGGGAGATGCTGCAGAAGCAAAAATATGAAAACAGGTCAGCATTACAGGCATCTACAGATGTTTCAGAGCTGACTATGTATGTGGCAGAGGAGGATTTCTTCTCCCGGACCAGCAGGGCAGGGAGTACAGAAGTGTCACAGTGTCTGAAACCCACTTCCTTCCCTATGTCAGACAGGGTGTAAAACAGAGATGGAAGAGCAGGCCAAATTCTTTATCTATGGGATGTGAATAGCATCTTTTACATAGTTAGGAGTTCAAACCAAGACCTTCCAACAGTACCTCCAACAACATGTTCTGTCTGTTGTTCTAACAACAGATAAACTAGAACAAATTAAGCCTTCATGGTTTAAAAGCTTGGTTCAACCAGTTGAGTTAGTAACAACACACAGAAAGCAAGCTCTGATGCCTTTTAGTAGCAGGCTGAAAGCTAACAGCCCTAGACACAACACCCTGAAATGCTCCTAGAAGCGCCCTCCCAAACAGCAAAAACTGTGACAGTTTCAGAACTCCAGTCTCCTCTCCTGCACCACAGCAAGAGAAATTCAAGACAGAGTTTGGAGGCAGACAATGACACGGGTTGGGTGTTTGTGAAGAGTACTATTAGCTGAAAGAGGCAGTGACAGCAAAAGGACAAAGGTTTTCCAGCTTCCCCAACCTCACCCCGATTTTTCTAACTCAAGCAGTAACTGCTGGAGTTCTACACCAGTCACTTACTGACTCCCAGCTTCATGTGCAACCATTTCATTCGACGTGCTGCCTCACTTGCTACTCAACGATAGAGCAGCATATATATTGTATCTCCTATGGTTCAAGCCTGTCATATAAATACTTTTAGTTTTAAATTTTTTTAGTTACTGTATGTAATATAGAAGTGTTACTTCTTGATATTGTCTTTCAGATTCAATTCCTCCGGTACATTTTTAAAAAGACAGTTTATATAGTGTCTGAATTGCAGACCTGCAATGCTAGCAGCCCTGTCAGATGCTACTGCCTTTCTTGTGAATTCTGGCTCTGGCTGCATTCTCACTGGAGAGTGTGTGCCTCTGCACATCCTGGACAACAGCTAACATGTTTATGTGCAGGCCAAGGACTCCAGTCAGAACATATAACTCAACTTCAGATGAACTCAAAAACATGCATAAAAATTCAGAGTTTTTATTATTATTCTCCATGGTCTTTTTTCTCCCCCTAAGTCAGGAAAGAGATTGTTTTATTTTGCTTTATGAAGGAAGAGTATTGTTGATGTAATTTACATCACCTGGTGGTTTTAGTGAGGGTCTTGCACAGCAAAGACAACCAATGATTATCATTAATGTTTCACTGAAGTTGTAGTATCTTTGTTCCCTACAATAGTTAACTCAAGAAAGTTTATACAGCTTGAGGAGAATTACTCATTAAGAAACGAAATCTCAGTATCCCTCCTATTTAATTTTACTGGCTTGCCAAGTCCTTCTGTCAGTCATCTTTAAAAACACCAGGAATAGTATCAGAAAAGTCCAACAGGTTAGTTATTGCAAAGAGACAAAAAAGGTCTAAAATACCAAGTACTTGTTTTCTTCTCTGCAGCTCATTGGTTCCCCATAGCCACATCTGTTTTAAGTGGCACTGTATCAAAACATTTGAACACTTGGGAAGTTTCATGTTAGAAGGCTCTAAGTCACAAATTCTTTGGGGCAGAGACCTTCTCAAGTTATGTACCCTGTCTCACAAAACCAGGCCCAGATCCAGCCTAAGATCAAAGCTGTAAAAAGCCTATGTAATTTTTTTTTAAAATATTATCCCAAAAACATGTTTAGAGGAATCTGAATAGGTGGATTTTCATCTAGACATTTCCATGGTGAAGGCATTATTAATGCTACTACAAAGGAAAAACGAACCTGAAATCTCAAGTCCAATCAACAGCAGAGCAACTCAACAGCTCCTTAACTAAAGATCAGACATGAAAAATGTCTAATCCAATCAGTATCAACATTACCCCAGCTCCCCATCCCTTTCACTGGATTTCCTCCCCGCTGAGGCACGCGGCAGGGCAGCAGTGTGCAGATAACGCGGTAACTGCCCTGTTCCCTGTCACTCCTGCTCTTCTGAGATGTCCTGACCGAGGGGCAGCCACACTGTGCTGGCCATGAGCACCCAGCAGGGAAATCACACTGCCCTGCCTGCCACTGTGTTAGAACTTCACTGCACTACACACTCATGCAAACTGATTTACATTGAAAATGGCCAGGCTTTATCTCCTTTAAGAACAAGTAAGTCTGATTCTGAAAATATATATTCACTTCTCTGCTCCTTCCCACCAGCTTATTTTTTTAATCCAAATTTTATTAAAAAAAATTGTTACAGACCCCTTTTAGAGCAATACTGGTTGGGAAAACAAACAAACAAGAAAAAGACAAAAACTCTAACAAAAACCAGTGCTCTGCTTCTCTACAGTAATCCTTGCCTGAAATGCTGCTGAAGAAACCCCATGTTTCTCATACAAACAAAAGGAAAAAAGCAAAAGTCAGAAAAGTACTTAAATGCTCTGCTATTACTGTCTTGTATTTACCACTTCAGGTCAGAATGTGATGGCTCATGAGCAGGCAAAGTTAGTTCTGGTAACTCTGCAGCTTCCACTAAATACAATTTCCAAAATGTCCCAAGAAAAGTACAGAGAACTTTTCAAATTTTCAACTTTCCCAGTTAGTAAGTGGTAAATCTGAAAGAGACAACCAAGACAACAAATATGTTTCTAGAAAGATAGATGTATAGCATTTGTTTCATAAAATTACTGAACTCAACAGTTTAGCAATTCAAAAGATACATGCATACTCTATTCGGCAACCAAGAGGTGTTTCAAGGCATGAGAATGAGAAACAAAGCTCAAAAAGCTTTGGTTTTCTAGTGCAAAACCAAATAGCATTGACAAAACACTTGATTTGCTGTGCCATCAATAAACCATGCTAGAGATTCAAGGTCATGCCACCCATACATGATACAAGTTTATTCTGAATACCATGTGAAAGTAGAATCAAAACTTCATTTTCAAGAATATGAAGACCAATCTTCCAAATCATGCTGTCTCCTCAGTCCTGAACTGGGCTTGATGGTCCACAGAACACTCTCACCCTTAATGCATTTAATTCTTTATACTGCACAGCTCTTGACAAGGCAAACTGGAAGGCAAGTCAACAGGAGTTTCTGAGGAGAGGGATGGGGGAGATCCAAAAAAAGCAGCAACAACTGACTACCATTAACCGTCAAATGAGTTTATTTGTTTCACAGGAGGAAATATCCCTTCCCTGAGAAGTCATTCCATGGTTAGAGGGTTAACAGACTCAAAGGAACACTGAGCGTTGTGCCCTGTTTTGATCAGCAATACTCTTGACAACTGCAAATTGCTTGAAAAGGGAAACACCAGCTTCTATTTTGAAAAAAATAGAAGAATAAACAGTAGAAGGATGACTGCTGAATGTGGAGGATAAACTGTTTATATCCAGTCTATTACCACCCAATTGAAACGACATCTTAATGTAGTCACAAAAAAAGTATTCTTTTTCAGTAAAATTAGAACAGTTCATATTTTTCCATAATAGGCAATATTTAAAACATCTGTATATAGCTGCAGTTCACAGTCTTTGGACAAAACAAAAAAAGAACCTGAAATCCCATAAATTTTCAAATAAACTCTAAACAGATAACAGCCTGAACAATACAAAGTTACAGAATTTCTTCTTGCAGCAATTCTACAATCTTACTTGGATTGTGCAGTACTTGATCAAAACCACTTCATTCTAGAAAGACATATTATTTCTGTACAAAAACCCACCAATTTTCCTGTGGTTTTCTGCTAACTGGAAAACACACCCTTGACTTGAGAATGTAGTGAGCTATCTACACAGAAGCCTATTGTACAACCATGTGAAAACAGAGCTTCTCCTAAATCCATTAACTGCAGAAAAGGAAACGCTCCTGATCAGGCAGGGTAGGAATCAAGCAAAGGTTCAATTTCCAGCTTTGCCTTTGACCTTTTAAATGCTCATTCCTTGTCTGTGGCCAATTATTAAACTTTAATTGTTTCACCTGCGTCAGGAAAGCTGTTTTGTGCAGACATAACTCAGGACTGGAGAATTTGTACACTTTTGTATAATTTATTTGGTTGACCACCATAAACAGTATCAGTTTCTGAGCTCAGTCATTAACTTCCATTGTTTTAATTGTGCCCATTTAGAGCACTTGAATTTTATTAAGTGCTTCAGGGGTACCCATTAGCCCCAGTAAACCAACATGGAACAAACAACTAAGAACTGCACTATATGGTCTTTACTATTAGTTTCAGTAATAGCTTTCTAAAAACCAGTTTGACAGGGCTCAACATACATACTAAGACTAAGATGATCATGAATGATAATCAACAATGCATTTGTCATCAGTTGTTGGTTTTTTGCAGAGCTGCAACAGTTCTGAGACAAGTTTAGTAAGAGTTTTAAAAAGTTATATTTATACTACTGCTTCATATTTGTTTACATGCCTAAATTTTGTCTCCTTCCCCTTAAAGCCAAAATAGAAAGACATGAGAACACCGAGGCACATGCATGATTTCTACTCTTGAAAGCACCAGAAGCACAGAACAAACACAAATCCTATGTATAGCACAGGAGAAAAGCCTAACTTACCAGTTCTTAAACCAGCTAACTGGGCTGAAGTTCATGGAAATGTTTAACTGTGATTTTAAGAAAAGCAACTGAGGATCTTGGGAACCTGGCACACAACATAAAATGAGGGTCTCATTTTAATAAGCATACAAGCGAAAATAGCCATCCAAAATTACAGCATGTGCACCAACTTATATTTTAAATATTATTTCAATCCTTAACAGGACAATTACAATGGAGACCTCTGTGGTTAAGCCATCTGTACGGCTGGACAGAGAGAATAGCATAATTCTTGCAGCAGTCAATGTCCCAAACCACAAAAACATTTATTACCAAAGAGCAGAAAACCCCCACACACCCCTACCACAGGCATGCAAGATGGTAAAAAACAAACATGTCAGAACTTTTGCACCCAAGGCTGCACCATGTTATGTAAACTCTTGGGCAGGATATGGAATTAGCATGCATCAGCTCTCTACACTTAAAAATATGCAGAAACAAGACTGTGTAAGTAGGGTCCTAAATTAATTGAAGAAACCGCTTCTACAACACAAAGTGACCCTTCTTGTTCAGCTCTAACTCTCTGGAGCACATGGAGGCTTGGAACTTGGATGTCACAGAATGGTTTGGGTTGGAAGACACCCTAAAAATTATCTGTTTTCAGCTCCCCCTGTCATGGGCAGGGAGACCTTTGAATAGTTCACTCAAAGCCTCGTCCAGTCTGGCCTTGAACACTGATAGGGATGGGGCACCCACAGCTTCTCTGGGCAATCTGTTGCAGGTCTCACCACTCTTACAGTAAAGAAATTTCTGCTTAATATCCAATCCAAACCCACCCCCTTTCAGTTTGAAGCCAATCCTCTTTGTCCTGTCACTATGTGCTCTCGTAAAAAGTCTCTCTCCATCTTGCTTGTAGTCCCTCCAGGGGACTAGGTCAACTCAACACCTTCTTTTCTCCATGTTGAACAACCCCAGTTCTCACTGCCTTTCCTTGTAGGGGAGGTCCTCCATCCCTGTAATCATCTTGGTGCCCTGCTCTGGACTATCCAGCAGGTGAATGTCCTTCCTGTGCTGGGAAACCATCAACATAAAAAGATAAGATCAAATGTTGATCTACCTGTACTAACTGCACATGCTCAACCCAAGTTTCAGCTTGCAAGGTAGAGTCCTCTGAAGAACAGAGGGCTATGGCTGTCATCCTCAAAACATATTGAAAATAAAGTGAACTCCTGATGCAATAACTAAATTACAGAATATTCTTGGTTCAACATAGAGATAGGTGGTAGCAGTTTTAGGGCAGAAAATTAACAAAAAAATTAAGGATTCCTTGGTTTCACTCCCACACATTTCTTCCCCCTCAGCAAAGAACTTGAGCAGGAAGCTCAGCCCAACAATTTGTAAAAATCATCCCTGCTGCTACAAATATACTCTTCCTTCTGCTATTAATTATCTCAAAGGGCTGCACTGAAGCCACTCATGCTCAAATAAGGCACTTGAAGATATTCCAACAAAAGGCTCAGTGATGCACTCAGGTTTTCATTTCTGAATGGCCAAGACTTCTCTCTGCGAGCTGATCCTCTCAGTGATGGCTGGTTTATAGCACTATTTGAAGAGGAAAATACACTCCTCCAAATTACATCCCATTCCTCTAACCCTCCTGTTCAATCCATTTGATAGGAATTAGGCTTTCCAAACCATGAGGTGTTCTAGTTATCAAATAAGGAGCATTCATTTCCATTTCATCTGATTTTAGTTAGAATAAAGGTCTGAAATTCAAGATGAGTCCACTAAGAATATCATACACTTACACACATTGTGTACAGCAGGCAATTATGCAAACTTTCCTCTTTACCATATCATTAAATTATTCACATGGTCACACCAGGCATACACCAGAGTGCAGTAATTCAGTCCACACTATCATAAAACATCATCCTATATCATAAAACATATTTGGTAAAAGTTTTTTTTTATTTGTGCTAAGTATGATATTGAGTATCACTGCAGAATACCAGAAGACAGACAGGATCTCAATGCTCAGATCTATTTGCTATCAGGATATGGTAGCAGCAAGGCTGTTCATCCACTGATGTACCCAGAAGTTACACGGCTTTAGTCACAAATATTCTGGAAGTAATGTAAATAAATGGGTTATGTAAATAAATTACGCAAGGTTAAAGGACATCTGCTTTAGCAGCAGCAAGCTGGAAAGGGTCTACAGAAAGGATATTAAAAAAGGTTTAAATGGGTTTAGAAAACATTTGAAGCTTGTTCTCGTCAAGAAGAAGAGCTGGGAAGGCTGTGAGAAAAACATATAGTAAAACAACAGGCTAATCAGCAAGCACTTTCACAAGAGGCTGAAGTTGAGTTTTTCTTAGCCAGTGGAGAAAGGACACAATGAAGAGACTAGATCAGGTTAGGCTTTGTGGCTTTCATTGATGGGGAAGAGAATGCAGACACAATGCAGAGAGGAACACGCTCTGGAGACACTGGAGCACACCATAACCTGTTACCTCTTTCCCTGCTGCAAAAACAGAAAAAAAACTTCCAGAATTCTCATCTTCATGTGTGTTCACAAAACACGTATTCACCCTTTTCATTGGCTTAATCATGGATCAATATTAAATATTGGCCAGTCAGGACCAAACCAGGACTCTACAGAAGTTACAAAACTGCTTGCATAAGGTGACTTTTAATAGCAGTTGGACAGCCATTCCCCACATATGGTTTTTGTACAGTTAATTCCTGCCTCAAGAAAGGAGTTTCTTTTATGTGTCTTGAAATCAAAAACTAATTAAAAAAAAAAAAAAGAGCTCAGTAAACTGAACTCCCCATACTGTTTTACTGAAAAATCTTGATTAAGGGGATCTGGGATTGATAGTGTTTATGCCAGGTTTTACACAAAATAGTTTTGAACTTCCCAGTAACTCACGTCACTGTTTCTGTTGCCCTCCTGAAAGAGATGAATTTAGCAGCTTTATCAAATAGCAAGGTTAAAATATTGTTAAATATACTTCAAGCCACTTTTATTTTATTTTTTAAATAAACGAAAAGCAAGTCTTTTGAAGATCTTGTTATATTTTTCGCATTGCATAGGGTTCCCACACACGCAGTAATGACAGGGTTTTAGGAGGATGAGAGTCACTTCAGACCACTGGCTTTGTTTGGCAGCCTAGTTTTTAAATAATAATGTTAGCAGTAACAATAAAATATAGCACTGATTATATACCATTTAATCTCCACTGGCCAAATTAGTTCATTTCCCTTGGTCAAGAGATGCCAAAGTATTTCTCTGAAGAGCATGCTCTGAAGAAGTCCAGCAAAGGTGCTTTATGTAAGTTATGAAATTTAGGATTTGTTCTCTTTAGCTGGGTGGCAATTAAATATTTTTAAAATCTCCAACAACACACTGAACCTATTCATTGTCCTTCTGTCCTTTTTCTAGTTATATTACCTACTTCAAGCAAAAAAAATTTCACTCATAAAAAAAGCCAAGTTATTGGATTCAGTGTGCATACATCAGTGCACTTGCCTCTCTGCAAAACCTGGAAACAAGCTACATGTGTTCAAGACCACTTTTATGTGGACACATTATTTTAAAGGAGGGTTTCTCAAACTTTCTCTCTTTTCCCAAGACCACCCATTAAGCACACCACACAAATGCCTCTCCTGGAGCATCAGGCAGTGGCTCTCTCAGACTGCCCTTAGTACCGCTGCAGCAAATACTGAAACTGGTTACATAGGACAGCACATTTCATCTTCTAACACAGCTTCAGCAGCTGAAAAGGACAACAGCCAAGCCCATGTGGGCTGACAACACTATAAGGACCACCAAGTAGCACACAGAACATCTTTAAAGATCCACTGAAAAATTAAACAAAACCCAAAATATCAGCTGTGATTTAGAGACACATCAACTTAGGATGAGACACTCATCAGATAAGACTTGCAAGCACTTTAAACATTTAGAGAAGAACATGATTCACTAGATCATAAAGCAATTTTTATTTGGTCTGAATTGTTAGAGGAAATTTCTAAACATTATTGCAAAACTAGCTCTTGGTAATCTCTCTCTGGGCAATGCACAACTGGTGTTCAGCCAAACAGTTTTGAGGATTGCAGCCTAATGCAATCCTGACGAGCTATTGCTAAGCAGATAAAATCTCTGCAGACTGAGCCCCCACATCTTCCTGACCTCAGGAAAGCTCTCACTCGAGCTTTTTATAGAGGTTAAAATATACATGTGATTTTCCCAAAAGCAGTATACTGTTCACTTGTTTGTTCTGCTGAGGCTTCTGCTGCAATTTGCTATTCAAGAACCACAACGCACAAGACAGCTCAAATACAAATTTACCATCTATTGAGGATTAGGGAATTGGCTTCAGGCAGACACCACCAACGAGCTCTGGAAACTAGTACTTGGAAAATGGCTGCTAAAC
This sequence comes from Thryothorus ludovicianus, assembly GCA_013397245.1. NCBI lineage: Eukaryota > Metazoa > Chordata > Aves > Passeriformes > Certhiidae > Thryothorus > Thryothorus ludovicianus. Next base: position 1,499,826 of record VZTB01012991.1, on the reverse strand, counting down.
TGAGCATTCTCCAATCTTACAAGCCAGTTTTTGAGTTTGGTGCTGGTTGGAGATTAGAACCTACGCTCCAAGGGACCTTAAACTGACAATTTCCATCAAACTTCAGTGATGATGCTCAAAGCTCCCAAGGTACGCTGAAAATCCCACTCTAAATGAAGGCAGTAAACCCCACAAGAAAGGTGAAAATTCCCCTTCTCTAAGAACAAGTAGGCAGCAGTCCTTCACAGGCCTGCACTGGGAGGTTTGAGTCCAACACGGTGCCAAAATGGAGGAATTGGAAAGCAGGGACCCATCACATACACACGGGTGATCCACTGGCACCACAGCCAGCCTCCAACCCTCCTCTTTGTTAAATTAGGAACAGTGTGACACAAGGAAGGCTGTCACAGATCCCACACACCACCTGCTATTTCAAGATGTACCAAGCAACTTCTGCAGACCCATCACAGACTGCTGCACTGGATGCAAACTAATTCCAGCTGTACAAAGCTATGGTCCATGTGCTGCTGCCCCAAAGAGTGGAAGATGCTGTAAGCATTATCAGTTTGTAACCCTGGGCCAAGGAAACTAATGGTATGGGTAACCTTTAGTGATAAATTACATTTCACTGAAGAAAAAGGAGTATTACTTCATAGTGTTTCTCATGCAAAAGCCCATAGTGCCCCTACCTCTGCCAGAAGCTCAGTTCAGAAGTCTCTGACAATCATGTTCTGAGGCAAATCACTCAGCAAGTCACTGAGAAGATACCATCACAGAAACAGAGATTCTTATCACAGGCACATTCACTTCAACAGCAGGTTCATTGCTTTGTCAGTGAGGTTTCACATTTTGATGAAGGGTACTTTAAAGTACAAACTTGTATTTTGCCTAATACCATTAGGCAATTCCATAACAGTGTTCACCATATTCTGCACAGGAGTCACGACAGTTTTCTTTGTGAGAATTAATATGGCACTCTGCATGTACCCACAAAAGTGGGAAACAGCCTGCCCATTGAGATTTCTGGTATTTTTCTGATTTTAGAATAAGCAGAAGGGGGACTGAAGTAGTCTCTTACACAATACTGCTGTTGGGCTTTGCCAAAATGGGTAAGAGCAGAAGGCAGTGCTTAAAAATAGGGTTGGGGGATGTGACAGGAAAAAAATATACTTGCATGTTTCACATTCTGTGATGCAGAGTACATGGCAACAATTTTCCTGTTGTTACTCTAAATGCAATAGGCATGGATTTCCCCCCACCCCCATGATATGCTCAACAGTTTTAAAACTGCAGAGGAAACTGAAGATTTGTCCTACTTCTGCATAAACTGGTTCAGAAGAATGCAGACAAAAGGGTGACTTCCTTGAACATCTAAACATGACTTCTTCTGGGAATAACAGTTCAGGTCAATCCATGAATGGAAAAAAACCCTGCAGTGTCCCCTATTTAGATTCTGGATGTCAATGGGAGCAAGATTCTTTTCTGTTGTTTTTTCTTTTCCAGTATTCCTCCTTGGTTTGGCAGACAGCTGTCTGGCCAATAATAGTAGATTACACAGTGATGAAGGTTCCAAACTTTTAATGGATAAAATAGTGGTTCTACATAATTTGGAAAATTTGGCTTGCAAATTTTATCCAGTACTTGAACAAATACAGGCTTGACAAAGGTATGCTTGTTTCTGATCTGAATTGTTTCCAATTTTTAGTTCCAGTTCCAGATGTTAATTCCAAAAAACACAAATCTTTAGAAAGCTGAGAAAAAAGATATTTTACTTCTATTTCCACCAAAGGTACAATATGTACTGTATTTGTAAATTGCAGAAATAGCATGTGCTGGATTCAGCTGCTGACAAACGTTACCCATTGGAACAAAAATGCAGTCAAGTCTCAAATGTAGGTACTACAATTTGTCATGGTTTTCTTCTAACAGTTAAGAATAGTCCCAAATAAAACCACCTTGTTAAATGGAACCTGCCACATGATACTGAGCTTTAGAGAGTATAAAGTTAAGAGAAGTTTTTAGTGCCAAGATGTAGGCATTACTTCTGTTTTTTGTGCAGGCTATGTTCCAGTCAAATAGTCAAGATTTAGTTTTTGTGAGAGCTTGTTAGGAAGGAGAAGAAAAAGAGGATGAGGTGAAAAAGGTTATTTCAGCTAATGAAATCTGTAACATTGTGCTTGTACACTGGTAATACTTAATTTACCACCTCAAAGGCAGCAAATAAACAGAACAACCTGTTCCAAGCTCTGCAAATCACTCCTTGCAGAAGATGACTCTGCTTTAGCCAAGAACATTGATGCAACCAAATCAATTCCTTATGGCTCCTTTTATCTTTTTAAGGTCAGTATTTGTCATGCAAGTTATCTGGAGTGTTTGTACTGATGGAACTACAAAAAGGAAAATCTGCTAGCTTAGCTGAAGAAACATAAAATAATCATCTATGTTATTTGTCTTTCCATAACATAGAATTTAAGGACACTTCCAGACAACACAGTTGTCAGCTCAAATCCTCCAGAATAAAAGAGTCTCCAGATCTGGAGAAGAGTTGATAATATTCAAAAGAAAGTAGATTGGATTAGTTCTGTACCTCAATTTATAGACTGGTAGTTTGTGTGTGCAAGAAAGGAAACATGTTTTAGAATTCAACCCCAGAATGCCTCATTTGGTTTTTGGAAAAGGTTTTGAGTTTAGATAATGTTTTAAAAATTAAGAGAATCTGAGAGGCAATGGAAATTTGGGGCTTTGAAAGGTAAGTTACATAGGAACTGTTTGATATTTTTCTTTTATTGTTTTTACAGTTAAGTACTGCTCTGTATCACCACAAGATTATTAATTGGTCACTCTCCTTGGTGTCTGTTGAATTCTGGTATCTGCAGAATGGTGTGACATGCACCTATTGATAGTGTGGTATATAACCAAGGATAAAGAACCCAAAAAGGAGACTAAAATCAATATTAAAGAAGTGCTGGCGTGGTGCACCAAGGGAAGGCTGTAAAACTGCAAAAAAACAGAAACTGTGCGAATCAAACTGCAGCTACACTGTGTTAGGAGGGATCTTGATTTAAATATGCCCTTTGCATTGGGCTGGGTCAGAGGGGTTTTGTTCTGCTGTCCGATTGAATTGGCCACCCATTCCTGCCCCTCCCCAGTGGCACGTTACTCCCCATCCCCCTGTGTCCCACTACACCACAGATGTTTTGGTGTCGTGAAATCTGCACATTTGGCTGCACACACAGTTCCTTTCCTTGAGCTGATCCTGTCAAAAGGATCTCGGTTTTAACAGGCATATAGATTTTATAAAAAGCAATAAGGCAACTTCTTTGCCCAGCTCAGCTGCAGACAGAATATTGCAGACAGACCCACAGAGCACCTTTTCCTGTGCTGCTGTGTCTTGTCCACACAGTGATCAAGGGAAGGAACTTTAGAAGAGGTTTTGTGCTTACTAAAAATAATACATTGGTATGCACAGGTCTGCTGTAGTCTTATGCTTTAGGCATAAACCTAGGCATATGCAAACTCCCAAACTAAAGATTTTTAAATATTTACACATAGAGCTGCTACAAATGATTAGCTATTTTTCAAGTTAGTCTCATTGGCCTCTTGAAATTTTCATGTGTCTCAATAGCATCTTAGGGGCATAAGAAATTAACTGTCTGCACTGCATTGGGAAGAGAAGCTGCCACAATGTTGTCAAATACTCTCATGGTACAGAAACACAAACTAGAAGAGATCCTAGAAAAGCATGGTGCACCTCAACTTTGACAGCAGTCTAACTCCAGAAAGAGTGAAGAAATAAAAAGAAAAAAATGTATTTGTTTCTTCCCAAGTAATTTCGAGACTCAATTCTTCCTTTTCCTTCTATACATGATTTCCCCACCTGTATAAACAGCCAAGCCTCATTATTGTTTTAACCCAACACATATCTGCCTTTCCAAAACAAGAAAGGAAATGAATGTCTAAAAAAACCTGAAATTCATTATAAAGGGAGGGAAGGGGGGGTAGGGGTGTGGGAGGGGAATCAGAAAAAGTCAATTTTATCCCTACAGAGAAACGAGGTGGGGATGAAAGAAAAGGAAACAACAAACTTTACACAACATGAACTGTGGTTGTTCATACTATGGAGACACCTACGAGCCAGAATTGTGATTTGCACCCTGAAAGACTCCGTGTGGACACACTGGGAAGGACTGTCACAGCTGACAAACTTGCTGTCTACAAACACAAGGCAAAGAATGAAAGCAAACCCACAGAGGACCAGGATCAAGGGTCATGCAGCCCATGGCACAACCAAGGCAAGAGCCCAGCATGCTAAGCAGGATCACAGTAGAACCACAGCCAGCGTTTCTCTCCAGACAGAGTAACTTATATCTTTTCATACTTCAAGATACCTTGCAATTCTCTTTTTAAAAAAGGCATAAATTTTACTATGATGAGTGGTTTAGGAATGATCTCAGCCACCCCACATATCCCATTCCTTTTGCAGCTGAGACAAGGTGCAAATAAGAAACAGGATTTCTGATAAACAACAATGGGATTTCTGCAGAAGGATGAGCACAAGCCTGTCAGTATTACACGAGGAATCAGATTCATGAGGGGCAGAACAAAATGCATTTGTTTATACTATAACAAAACTAACTCGAGCAATGTGTGGCCATGAGTGATCTGATCATCCTGTTTTATGCACCACATTGCCTTTCTCTACCCTTCATTTGCACTGCTTGGCTGTGCCTTCATTGCTAAAGAGAAAGATGTACGTTTTCCATTGAGATAACTATTTTAATGTAAATATGCCTGAGGAGAACTGGAAATTTTACATCAAGTAAAAAGTCAGTGGCATTATTTCACTCCTCACCCAAGATTTCATAAGCTGCTTGGAATTGCACTGACTCTATTGGGAATTTTACATCAAGATTGCAGTATCAGTGTAGTAATTACACCTGTTTCAGCAATGAAGACATGACCCAGGACTTTCACAGCAGGAAAGTTTCTCTCTTGGTGTCTGGAAAACCTCCAGGGCATTTCAGATGAATGGTATTCCAAACAACTATTTCAACCACACACAACAGTTGAGAAAAATTAACAAATGCTGCAGCTCTTCAGACACCAGACTGGGAGTGTGAGGCAGAACATCTGTAACACACCACTGCAGTGCTCTGCCCAGCCCTGAACACACTCACAGCTGGACAAGGGATCAGTGTCATTTGTCCTCTGCCTGGTAAAAGCCTTTTAGCACAGTAAAGTTATTACAACCAGTTTTACACCTCTTGTATTTCCAGCTGTTGCAAACTGTTTTGGAGTCCTGGATCCCAACCTCTCTATTGAACATGTGCATATTCTTTTACTTATTAAAAACACCACAAAATATAACTGTTAATGCAAAAAGCTATGTATGACCCACAGCCCAAAATCATCTTTTTCAAATCCAGAAATGTCAGACACAAGCACACTGTCAAGTACCAACTGCATTTTAACTTTTAATAACCAAGACTGTGCAGCAGACTGTTAATAAATGAAATGCATGCAAGAAATGAGCATTTGCATTTAAGTAACTCCCTCCAGGTATGAATGACAACGACTAAATACAAAACAAACATCTGCCCTCTTATAATACAATAGGGGCCTGTGAACCCAATTTAACCCAGACATTTACATGCACAGGGAAGGGCTTTTTTTTCCTACATACTGAAGATGGAAGATTTGCCTAAAAATATATTATGCCCCAAATGTAAGGCTTATGTGAATAGTTTCAAAAGCAAACAGAAGACACCTTAAATTTATCTGTGAAATGCATGAAAGTTGCACATGTTGTCTGCATTCACCTAACCTTTGATGCACTGTCTGAAAGAGAAGGCTGAACAGACAGGATATTGTTAAACTAGAGACAAAAACCTACCTTATCTAAAAACTAGATGTAAACTAGACCACAAAAACATTCACTTATTATGAAAAATTGTTTTCTCCTCAAAAACACCAAAAAGAGCACCTACCAACAAAACCAACAACAAAAACACCCCAAGCCACACCAAACAAGCACTAACTCAAAGCACAGTTGACAAAAGGTCTTCACTTCTATACTAAACTTAAATACCTCCTGTACCTAAATAATTGCTCAGAGTTATGGCCACCATTACCTTGTCCTTACAGAAAATGCTGTAATCTTACAACAGTAGTACCAAGTTTTAAAGGGGAAATCCTTTATCAGGCTCATCTGGTACAGAAATGAACTAAGATGTAAATGAAAACTAAAACATTTTCTCCTTTAAAAACGGGACCTAAGTACATGTTATCACCTCTGTAGCAAGGAGATTCAAAACCACAAATTTATTTTATAAAAGCCACCCAGGGGCCAGTAACTACAAGTCATTATCACCCATTCACTGTTGTGCATCAAGAAGCTCTGAAATGAGGAGATGCTTTATTTCCCCTATGTTATTATCAACATATGAGAAACATCAGCTTTTTTTAAGTTTTACTTGGAGGAAGTTAGGGCATCTAAAACCTCTCAAGAATGTGTTCCACTGATTATAGCATTAAGTTGTTCCCTTTATAAAACCTCAGAATGCAGAGGACATTTTTATATAGATAACTACACTCACACACACATATGTATATATACTAAATGAGGTAGTAAGACTTGACATCAAATGACACCAAATGTTTCTAAAGGCTACTTAAGTCAAAATTTTTAAACCAAAAACTTCAGCTGATATATTAATTGTCCAAGGACATCATAACATCAAAGGAGAAAACATCTATCTACTCCAGAGAACAGTTAATCCATACAATTAACCCTCCTTCACATCACATCACACTATAAATGCAAACACATGCTCCGTTTCTGCATTGCTCAGAAGATTCTCCAAGATGCTATTCTTGTCACTAATGAGGTGCAGCACAAACAATTAAAGACTTGCAAAAATAACACTCAGAGATTACTTTTTTTTATTTAAAAAAGAACCCCCAACACAGAGAACCATCATGTCACAGGCTGTGCAGCACGTGAATTGCATAGAAACATGTGGCATCATCCTTCCTTCAGAGCTGAATATGTTAGACCCATCAAATCCTTGATCTTTCTGTATCACAGTTTTATTAGACTAGAGAAAATTTGATTTAAGTCCCATTTTAGCCTATATCATTGATCAGTCTCCCTCTTTCTCCTCTCTGATGCAGGTATTTATTAATAACATGTTTGATGGAGGGGGGAGAGTGGTGACAGAAGAACAGAAGGAAGTTAAAACAAAATAATAATTAAAACAAGGAGCAAGGATAAGACATCCCACAAAACAAAAGATGACTAAGCAATTTACTTTCAGGCCTAGTTCACTACATGACCACACATTTTTGTGCTGTCACTAGAAGGAGCACGGAACTGAAGCAGAATGCTCCTTCAACTAAAACCACTGGACAAAACACTCCATTTGAAACACAGCCTTGTCCTAATCTACACCAGGTGTTGCCAACAAGCTCCTTCTGGCTTAATGCAGCACCATTAGTTAAGGAAAGTTCCCAGCAGGCTCTAAATTTATAAAACTGGTAAATTCACTGAATGGCATTACATTGTTGCAACTTCATTCCCATGATCTGTACCTATATATTGTATTAGGAGGGGGAAAAAAAAACCACACACACAAAAAAAACCAAAAAAACACAAAACCATCCTCCAAGATTTAGGAAGCAGTAAGGGAATCAGTTGTTGAGTTCTGTGTCAAATAAGCCTCTGGGGAAGAGTAAAAAAATAACTAAAACCTAAACAAAAAACTGCAAATAAATCAAATTCAGGCCTTTTCTGGTAGTGCCAATCTTACAACTGTATAGAAAGATGTTCTTTGAGGCAGCCAAAAGAGAGTTTCAGGAAACCTTGATTTTTTAACATGAACTTGCAGCTGTCAGAACTAGGAGGTTTTGTGCCCTTTCAGACACTGGGAAGAATTTTGAAACCATTACTGCTTTGCCAGTGCAACAGGTGGAGCAGAAGTTGGGAGATCTGTAGGGTCTGACCATACACTTGGCACATGCTCAGCCAAACGTGGGAGAAGGATTTCTGTGCCTGCCTATCTGCTGTACACTGAGCTATCTGTCAGTGTTTTAGGATCATCCCAGCAAAAATTTTCCTCTTAGGATTAAGCAATATTTATGACAATGCTTTGAATAAATTGGCATTCCATCTTCCAAAGTCTTTCTGAAAAAAAGAAAATAAAACACAGTTGCTTCTGGCCACATAGACAAACTGACATTATACACATCAATAACTACAAAAAAACAAAACAAAAAAACCAAAACAAACAAACAAAAAAAATCACACTGTTTTTTTTCCCAATCATTTTACCTTCTCGGTGGAGGCCAAAGTTTTGGAACTGAATTTGAATTGCTTAAAAGCTAAACTTTCATTAAAAGAAACGTTGCCAAGCACACTAAGCAAACACAAGTTACTCAAATACTCACACTAATCTGTTCCCAGTGTCCTGCTGAAGTTTAAATATGAAAATAATCCTGTGAAGTCCATTCCCTTTTATAAACAGCCAACATTAGTTCAGACTTTATAATAACAAACTGGTGCTAAAATTTCTTTTTGCAGTTTTAAGTGTGTGCACATAATGTTTAAACATTCCCCACTGTGCTTGACTGCTCTATTCTTGCATACGAAACATTTCAATTTAAAAAGGAAAAAAAATTATCAAAATTAGTTCCTGAAGAAAATCTGAGGTTTTTGTAGAATCTGGTGTACTGCTTCTGCTTCACAATAAAGTGGAAGACAATTTACACAGGAGAAAGCACTGCATGCAGCTGTAATTCAGGGCACAGCAGCTGACAAATTATATTTTTATCCCTGCAACCTCTCCACAATCTCCAGTTGATGTCCAAGACTTGAGAAACCACACAAAAGCTTTTCATTAGGAATGGAACATCGTCCCTCAAGCGCTGTGAAGCTTTACTGCCCCACTGATCAGTTCCTGCCAACACAGTGGTTTGCAACAGCGATGACATTTGTGCATCACCACAGAGACACCTGGAGTCATTTTAGTTTCCAGCAGAGAACAAGGTTTTATTCACAAAATTTGAATAAGAAAAATAATAATAATTAAAAAAAAATAACACCAACCCACGCAACAACAAACCAAACAAACCTGCTGCTACAGTTTCAAAGTTAGCAGGAAAGAATATGTAAAGCAGCTTCCTCACAACTAATGGTCAGGGATCAAAATACCTGGAGAATTAAAAAACAGAACAGCAGAATTTACAAGTAACAGAAGGAATTCCTACCCCACACTTGTGCACACAAGTTGAGTGTACCTGTCCTACACAGTGGCTTCCCAAGCAAATCAATATTTTTCCTGTTGTCCATTCAAACAAGTCCTCCCACCCACCTCTGCCTCATTGCCAATCCAGGGCCACCCCTGCCCTAAAGCCACTCTTGCCATGTGACCCAAAGTGTTCCCACAGACTCCTGGAAGGCTTCAGCCCTCAGAAACGACCATTTGTGGACAAAAGGGTCCTAAGAGGCTATCAACAAGAGTATGGAAATGTGACATGTTATAAACAAGCATGATAATGAAACAGTTTACATCAAGATGTGAGCGGCAGATGCTCAGATCCAGTAACATGAGCCTGTAACTCACCCTCAATCCCCTCAGTGTGAAATGAGTTCCAAGACCAAGACGAATGTAAGACCATAATAAAGTATTCCAGAACTAATCTTTGTGGGGAAACCATTCCAAAATACAAGCACCCCAGGGGAAGCAATTGTGGAATTGCTGTTAGATTTTGAATTCATATTCAACCTCAAACAAAGCCAGTTTTGTTACCCTTCAAAGGCCTTATATTCTGCACAAGGAAGGAGATTCCAACAGGCCCCAAGTAAGTTCCTCAAAGTTGAGCACTCCAGTACACCTCCTTGAGAAAGAAAACATTCTTCTATGGCCCTGCAAAACTGACTGCACAGAATCCCAGGAGTCAGAAAAGCACAAAAGATAGGACCCCAGGATCTTTACCTGTGTTTACCAAGTGTCTTCTACAGTAGAAACAGGCATTTTGCATATATGAGAGCACCATTGTCACGAAGCAAAGACTGGTTAGAGGACCAAGTCAGCTGTATCAAGAACTTACAGTACTCCACATCCTCCCTCATTGCACACAGACTTCCTCAGGAAAAAAAAAACAAAAACCAAAAAAAACCCAAAAAAAACCCAAAAACAACAAATAAACCTCAACGAGGCAAGAGGCCAACACTCACAAAGATCCCATAGCCATTGTTCAGAGAAAACAAGTCACTTGCATCATTCCCAATGCAATAAGCTCTGGGCTGGCTGTATTCTGCCTCTGAGGACCAGCACCAGATGTGCTCTATCTCCAGATGCCAGGAGTTCAACAACCTGGGAATCAGCAACCAGAGCTTTTTTCCATGAACTAATTAATGTCACAAGATGGTGAAGGACCAGATGTGTCAAGGTGGTTAATACCCAAAGTAAATGAATCCTAGATCACTTACATATTTTGCAGGTAACAACGAAAACCTTAATTTGGACCATGCAAGTTGAGAGATAACATCAACAGAGGTCACAAGCAAAGTATTTCCACATGCTCATATTCTCTCCATTGTGCCCTAGACTGAATGAAAAGCAGCAATCCTCAAACACATTCAGTTGCAGCTTCTCCAGTTTTCCCAGTTCTGTCATGGGCAGACAATGTCAGTGGACCCACATGCTAAAGGGACAGCAGGCAGCTTTTCCAAACTGTCAGAAATAGAAGGGTAGTTTGGGGCTGGCTTTTTGTTTTGTTTAGGGTTTGGTTTTCTGCCTTTCATTCAATGATGCTGCCTCATCATCCTGCTTAGGGAAGTAACCCAACAAGTTCCCAAGAGCTCTCTTGACCACTGGGTAATAAAAATTACCCACCTACAGACATTTCAGCCTTTAGCAACCTTGGTTCTTCACACAGTCAGGGGAAGGGGGAACAACACAAAGGAAGCAGGTTAGAATTTTAAAAACAAGAAGAGCTGCCTAGAAGAGCTTTCAAGTGAAGAAGAAATACTATCAATATAGGAAAGTGATACAGCACGCAGAAATTGTAAAGTAAGAACTGCAAAAGGTATGGAAAATGGTTATGCAAGGTGAAATATTTAGGTGCAGAACACTGAGTACAATTTTGATAAATAAAATACTCATTGTCCTGCCTTTTAAGGAATACCTTACCTATCATGCTGTTAGTTTGAGGCTTCATTTCTCTCTAAAGGAGCAACAGTCATTAAGAGAACAATGCAATTAATGGAGTCAGTCAGTTTACTCCTGGATGGTTCTTTAAAAACAGTATGCACAGGAGAAGATGGCTCTGAGGTGCTTCTTGTGTAAAACACTCCAAGATGCATTCAGAGACCATTTCTGTATCACTGTCACCTGTTCTCAGACAAAATGCTAAGAATTCAGACTTCAGGGCATGCCTTGGTAACACCACCAAAACCAAATCCACGTATACTGAATTCCAGTCCCATACTTAGCAATTGTGAAACTCTCCTTATAATTCTGTATTGACACTTAGCATCAGGCATTCAAGTCTACATAAAAAGTATGGTTGTGGTTTTCTGGCTTATGGATTTTTTTTTTATTTTTTTTCAGAAACAGGAGGTTATTCAATAACACAGCCATTAGAATGAAAGGAGAGAAAACAGAGCAGGAGAAACTGGTTAACCAGGTGTGTAAGCATGTGAGAACATGGATACTCACTGTATACATGCTCACATATAGACATATGAAGAAAACATCGCCATCACCACCCTGTCCCCCCAAAGTCTCAGACCCTTTCCTGTGTAAATACTTCACCACAAACTAACCAGGACCTTGCAAGAGATTACTTCTGCCTAGGTCAGCATTTTTCTGAACTAGGAGCAACTCTGTCCCTGCTCCAGGAAAACTGAATGGTCTGGTAGCTACACACAAGCTACTGAGCTCACTCAAGCTGTCTGCAACTCTTACAGAACACCTGCAGATCATGGTTTATTCAATGCAAGTATATCCAACACTCACATTTCTGCTGGTGTCAGTGCATTTCTCAAAATTTCACCGTTAGCTACAATGTTCACAGCAACCAAGTTATGAGAACCCTAAAGAATTCAGTTACTCTACTCAAAAAGTCTCAAGGAATATTTCCCCACTCTTTAGAGGATGCATGGTTCCTTCTATCAGTCACCACAACTGGCTTTTGCAATTGCAAAGTGTAGCTTTTTAACAGCACCTTTTTAGCAGAACACCTTCTCCTCCTGTGCACAGATTCCAAAGTCACAGCTGACATCAAGACAGGGGTTTTGTAGCTCAGGATGGGATGGCTGTTGAAGATAGGCCAGATGAGATGAAAATCCAAGTTCATACAGGTTTTAGGGGCAGGGAAAGATTGAAAATGATTCAATTCTAATTTATTGAAGCTCCACTATAATTTTGCCTGCAATAGCCACACCCTACCTACTCTCACTATGTAGCTTGCCTAAGTGAGCCCAGATGCATAACTGCTTCTGAGTGTGCCCTTCCTATCACTGAACACCTGCAAACTGGAGATTTAGAACATATGTAATAGTCCACCACATTCAGACAGTAAAAAACACACTGTTAAAACCCAGGCAGACCAAAATCCCCCCTAACTACATATTTCTTTTACTCAGCTTTTGAAGATGCAGACAATGTATAGATTTTTATTTCTTTTTTTAGATCATTCACAGCTGGGCAGACTTTCTAAGTGGAAAATACCACCCATGTGCATTTTCATGCTCTTAGGTCTCACTTGGGAACACAAAAACTCAGCAGTTTAATTTGCTTTTATATCTTTTGGGATAGACACATCCAGGTAAGTCAGCAATACAGATTTCTGAGGTTAAAGCATTTTCCCTTTGGAAAAAAAACAAACATAGAGGCTTAAACACCTCATACTTCAAGCTGCTGAATTTCAAGCAGGGGAAGCAACCAGGAAAAAAATCTAAAATAAAAGTAAAACTATTTAGATCATTTATATCATATGTTGTGTCAAAATTCATTCCTATAGGGCAGGCAACTCTATTCTGAGCCTTTTGTAAAATCAGAGAGTTTTCAACAACTGAAAACAAAGCAAAAGGTGACAGAGAAAATAGGAAACTTGGTGGCCATGAGTGAACTTCCTTTAAGGGGACAGCACACATAAGTGACACTTTATTTGAAATAAGTAGTTACACAAAGCCTCCAAAGCTCTTGAAACAATATGCACAGTGTAAGTAGGGACCAATATACATCTAACACTAGGTAATTTATGATTCAGTGGCCAAAGGTGACATCTTCTGTAAAACAAAGGATTAGAGTTTTGGTTTTTAAGTTCTGCTGCTTTGAGAAGTTCAAGAAACAGCATACTGACTTTTGTATTAGCTTCAACTACTAAGAAAGAATACCAAGTATGTTATATGGACATTCCCTAGTTATACTACAGGGAATAAATCTCATAACTTCCCATTCCTTTTCTTGCTTGTATCATTCACTGTCATCAGCAGAGACAGGTTGTTATCCAAGAGATGAACTCACTTCTTCTCTCCCTGTGTAATGAAATGTAAAAGATAACAGATAAAAAGATCACTCTATTTCAGAATATATTTTCCTGGCATCAGCAAGGCACTGGTCTAAGTGACTGAGCCTGTATGGTAGGAGTGTCCCAGGGGGAAATTATGAAGGAAAACAAAGTTATTATTATTCACGAGTAGTGAATTGACTGCAGCCCCCTTTCCTTGTCCCCCTGCACTGCTGGTGGGGAGGAGGGAGAAAATCAGGAATAAAATTAAGCCAGGGAGGAAAGGAGGGCTGAGGGATAGGTAATTTTTAAGATTTTGTTTTATTTCTCATTATCCTACTCTGATTTGTTTTGTAATAAATTCAACTAATTTCCCCAAGCTGAGTTTGTTTTGCCCGTAACAGTAACTGGTGAGTGATCTCTGCCTATCTTTACCTCGACCTGTGAGCCTTTTGTCAAACTTTCTCTCCCCTGTCCAGTCAAAAGTGGAGTGATAGAGCAGCTTTGGTGAGCACCTGGCATCCAGCCAAGGTCAAACCACCACAGAACTAAAAACAGTATTGTGAAGGCAAACACACAGCAGAAACATTTCCAAATGCCACAGCTTTCTGGTTGTCCTTCTAAAGCAATTATTTTTTGCCCCAAAAATCTTATTTTTGTATCCGCACAAAATCTTGTAGAAACTGTCCCTTATTAGTTATTTGAAAATAGCCCTTGAACAATAATAGTTACAGTAAGGAAATAGGGCCTTTCACATTGCCTCGAATATTGTCTATGTCCCACTTCTAGAACTAAAACTAGAAAAATCAGCTTAGAAGACTTTCTAAAATTTGACACAATGAGATTTCAACACCCAACAGCCTCTTCAGACAAAGTCTGGTTACACAGGAACATGCCACAGCTTTCACAACACCCTAGAAATGATGGGCTGAAGGAAAACAACATGACAAAGTTCCCAAGCACCCCACTGGGTGCAAGGAAAAGCAAAACCTCGTAACAATGAGGCAGCTGGCAGACCACTCACTCAATGTCACAAAAAATACCCTTCAGTCTTACCTGAAGGAACAGATTTAAAGGACATGTTATTTAGGAAGTCTGAGAAACAAGAAAAAAATTCTAACTAGAAAGAAATCGAGATTCAGGTGGCATAAGCCAGGAAGCCCCCAGAGATGTGTCATGGTGTGAGAAATCTTTACCCACCCCTTTCACAACCCAGCTGTTTGCTTCAGGAGCACATACTAAGTACAAACAAAGTACTTCTGATCACCACCAGCATAGAAAGTCCACTAAAAAAGCATTTAATCTCTTATAGCAAGGCCAAAAGAAAGCAACTTAGCCTTTTTGATAGCC
>VZTB01012991.1:1419278-1469809 GCA_013397245.1 Thryothorus ludovicianus | reverse complement strand
CTTTCTGGGCTGCGAGTGCGCATCGCCTATCCCGAGTTTGCCGAGTGGCAATCCGGGTGGCTCGAGCCCTGCCTGCAGGGCGGGATGCAGCTCTTCGGGCGGCCGTGGCGCAGGGAGAGGCGCTCCGGAGGGGCCGGCCCGGAGCCTGCAGAGGGCAGCCTCGGGAGCCGCACCGCCAGCGCGCTGCTCCTTGCGGAACACAGCGGCGGCTTCCTCATTCGTGTGCTTCTCACGGCTACTTTATTTTTAAATAATTAGTTTTCCGTCTCTCATCCCTGTTGGACAAAGCACATTGGACCAAATCAGAGCTGTGTGAGCAGCTCGAGGGAGCTCTGGTCAGTGATAAGGGACCCACTGCAATGGGCAGTATCCAGCTCTAATAAGGATTGCTGCTACTCCTGAAAGAGTCATAATTCAAGGTAAGTTAGGAGCCTAGTGATGGAAAACCAGAGCTTCTATTGGTCTGTCAACACTATTTAAAGAATGTTCATTTTCTTTTACACAGCCCAGGATTAATTCTAAAATTAACAAACTTTTGTTCATAACTACAAAACCTTTTCTCACTTCAGAGTTAACTTGAGTTTCAAAATCTCATGTGCCAGCAGGCTGTTTAGTTTCTGTTGAAAACAGCATGGGGGAACAGAACAGGCTGGACTGTATGCACAGTGATAAGCAAACACAATAACACTATTTCTGTGAGCTTCTCTACCCTCTAAGTATTAATTCTTATGAACTGGTTTTATGGTTGGATTTTCTGCATCTGTTCAGTTCTTCACATAGTTTGCACCTTACAGACCTATAGCACCCATAAGAGAAGCTTAAAATCATGATCAGGGCAATCATCCTGCTGGGACTTCAACAAATGGCATCTGCTGGAAAAGTAGCAGAGCAAGGTGTGGGTGATCCAGGAAATACTTGGAATGCATTGAGGGTAAATTCTTAAGCCAGGCAAGCCAGGTTATAGGCATCCCTGCCAAAGGAGATGTGATACCAGACCTGTTATTCACCAGTGCAAGAGAACCAGTCAGTGACATCAAGACTGGAGTCAGCCTGGGCTGCAGTGATCCTGCATGGGTGGAGTTCATAGCCCTGGGGAATATGGGTCAGGCAGACTAAAGCCAGGCCACTGAATTTTAGGAAAGCAAAATTCCTAAGTTGTGTTTCTGAAGTTCAATTCCATAAGACCCTCTGGAATCTGTCCTCAGGCACAAGGGAGCAGAGCAGAGCTGGCAGATCTTTGAGAATACCTTCCACAGCATTCTCAATCCCCTCCTGCAAGAAATCAGGAAAGGATGGCAAGAGATCACCATGAATGAGTCAAGACCTGATGGTCAAAGTAAAAAGGCAAGAAGAAAATGGACAGTGGAAACAGGGAGAGGGATCCTGGGAAGAATATAGGGATATTGCTTGCATGTGTAGAGATGGGATCAGGAAGGCCAAGCTGTGGCTGGAGCTGAACTTGGAAAGGGACACAAAGAATACTAAGAAGGGCTTCTATAGATATATCTGGCAGAAAAGGCTGTCAAAAAAATGTACTGCTTTTGAGGAACATGGCCAGCACACTGGGAACAACAGACAAGGTTTTGCCTCATGACTCTTCCCACACCTCTTGAGTGAAGCAAGGCAGGGACTGAGGGAGAAAAGTCCCTTCCAGTGTAAGAGAAAATAAGGTTTGAGACCACCTGAGGAACCAGCTGAAACATAGGTAAATCTATGGAACTTGACAAGGTCCATCCCAAAGTCCTGAGGGATTTGGCTGATGTGGTTGCCAAGCCATCTGCCATGATATTTGAAAAGTCCTGGCAGCCAGATGAAGTCCTTGGTGAAAAGGGAAACATTGCACCCATCACAATAAAGGGTAGAAAGGGAGATCCTGTGAATTACTGGTTTGTCAGCCTCACTTCTGTGCCTGAGAAGATCATGGAACAGATCCTTCTAGGGCTCAGAGCAACCTGATATAGATGAAGATGCCCCTGCTCAAAGTAGGGGCATTGGACTTCATGATCTTTGAAAGGTCCCTTTCAATTCAAATAATTCTATGATCACATACTGGACATATTCTAGACTTCACAGTTTTCCTCCACCCATCTTCATCTGATAATAAAAGTACATGTCAAAAATACAATATTTGCATAACACAAATACATATTAGGATTTTGGTCAGAATAATACAGCAGGCACACACAGGCAAAGGAATATGAAGCTGAAATACCGTTCAGGAGATCAGAACTTAAGCACAAGAATTTATGTAAGGCTCATATTGTACTAATGAAGTATCAGCATGGCCTCAATCCAATTAAAATAAAGAACACATGATGTTCTGCTTAGGAAACAGAAGGATTAAAATTTCATTACTTGTTGGACGTCTATGAGATGAAAACAACTGTTTCAGCCAATGCTGCAGAACACTCTGCTGACAAGGTGGATGTAACTGAGTTAATGTCTTCATCCTCCTCACTCAAGAGTAAAATGGGGTCTTTACAAGAAACTTCTATTAGCTCTGTCTTCAGTTTACTGACTTCCCTTCAGAAACAAGCTAGCCTAGAAGTTAACTTTGCTATACTTATTTTCACAACCTTCTACTACACACACATCCATCATTTCTGAGTTTTCCCTGCTGCTCTCTTCCCTGAGGGATTTTGTAAAACAAGCATTTTAACTACTCCTCAGTGTGGCTGGTAAATTGGAATAAGATCTGACGGAGAGGGCAGAGATAGTTGGGGTAAATTCAGGCCATAAGAAAACAATTTAGAAACCAAATTATGAAACTTTAGCCAAACTGAAACATGACAGTGGTTACCTGTAGTAATCAGGGGAAGCAAGGAATGAGCTGAGACAAGAGCACAGGCTGCTCCACAGGTTGTTCAGCCATATGCAAGAAGAAATACTGTAGATGCAAAATCTCTGAAATCACTCAGAGTAATATTTGATGCTGACAGTAGTGAAATGCAGTGAAACAGAAAAGCAAGGAAGGAAATTGGTAGAGAAGGAACAAACGATAAAGTGTCAGAGTCTTAGAAGAAGAAAAAGTGGGAAGGGCAAAGTAAGTTGCTGAACATGGAATTAAATTAAAATAATCCAGTACCTGTGAGAAAAAAAGTTCACAGGAGCCTCCAGTCCTTAAACAAAGCACACCTAACTCACAAACTGTCATAATGCAGAAATGGCATGGATAAAGAGACCAAATCTTATGGTTCTTCAGCAACCTCCTCCACAGAGAGGAAGCATGTAGATTCTGGAAAAAGAGATAAAAATTACAAGCAATGATTGTACAGATGTACAGAGACAAAAATATGAGAGGTCATGGCAGAAAGTAACATACAACTAAGAGAGAAAAACCCATGTTAAAGCTTTCATTTTTACAATATCAGTAAAAGGAAAACAAGAGATGAACAGATCTATTAAGAGGCATTGGAAGCTCTTATTTAACATCACTAAGCAAGGAAGAGTTTAATGATTTTTTTTTTGCTTCATTGTCTATTAAAAAACCACTACAGATCAGGCAGTCGACAAAATTACTACCAGTAATATCAGTAATATTTAACCTCAGGTTAGAATTCACAAAGAACAAAATAGATAATCTATATAGTTTTTAGTTGGATGAAATGACTCCAGAGGAATTTAGAAGAACCCTTAGAGCCATCAGAAGTGGTATCTGACAGCTTGTGCAGGACCAGGATGCTTCCAGAAGAGCTGTAAAGACAATGAGCATCTTAGAAAAGGGGAAAGGGAGGAGTCAGAATTATGGGTTGCTCCATTAAACTTCAACTCTGAGAGAAAACAAAACAAACGATGTGGGAGCATCTACGCAGTATTTGGGAGGTAGTTAACATCCCACCCACATCTGTCACAAACAGATCCAATGAAATGTGTTTCTATGACAAAGACCTTGTAGAGAGACCAAGCAAGCCCAAAAAACCACATACACTGACTCTACTGAGGGCATTAACAGTGTTTCATGTGACCTTGGCAAAAACAAACTAAGCAAAATATGGTCTGGATGAAAATATTAGAGTGACTGGGGTATTCATTGTAAAAACTGCATCAGTAGCTGCAATGTTCTTCAGCACTGGCAGCCTAAAGGAAGAAGGACTGAGAGGAGAGGTAATAACAGCATTAGGTGCTGTAAAGAGGAAAAGAATAACCCACCCTCTGTGCCCTGGGTGAACAGCTCAAGTACAGGCATCAAACCACAGCAAGATGGGGGCCTGGGCTTTATATGAGGAGTAAAATTACGATGTTACACATTCCAATCCTTTGTTTTCTCCCCATTTGCTGTGTGAGCCTTAGAAAAAGATCAACAGATGCCAACGTTAGCTGCCATGAAATAGCCTAGTCAAGGCATAGTTTTTTGTCATTTTTAATCATGCTTGTGTATAAACTCTCTCCACCCAGGGAAAGGAAAAGCCACATGTCTGAGAGGCTGGAGACTTATATTCTGGTTGTATTCTCAGTTCAGCATCTGATCTGTTGAATAACTTTTACATGTGCTTTGGTTTCCCCACTTATAAAAGAGTGAGAATTAATCTTGCTACAATCTCTGAAAAGCACTCAATTCTACCTGTAAAGCCCATTACATAACAGCTACACACAGGTTCCATCAGTTCCTCACATAAAAATCAGCCTGTCTTTGCCTTTTATGCACTAAAGGAATTTCAAAATGCACTGCCAGCTCATAGGAATGGGTACAGGGGGCAATACTGGATTGCTCTATGTCACAAGACAAGCCATGCTGACATCTGCTGCTATTGTGAGAAAACACCATAACTCAGAAAGTACCCAAAACCAAATAGCAATAAAGAGAAAACACAACAGGAAATAGGATTCTTAGCAATTGGGCAATAACAAGCCAAAATGGAAAGTTTAAAGTGGCTACTTGCAAGAAAAAAGACCCTGCACATTATCGGCCAAGCCTTAAAAAAAAAAAAAAAAAAAAATACAACCTCAAGAAGACATCTCGAGTGAAAGAAAGCATCTATAAAGGAGCAACAGCTTTGTGTCTGAGAGCATTAGTAGGTGTAGGCTGTAACAGGTTATTAAACAGCTTGGCATTGAGAAAAGCCAAATGTTTATTTCCAGACCTCGAAAAACTGCAGGCTGAAATATGACCATGTGTCTACTTATTATAAAATACAAGGACTCCCGGGATTTGAACTAAAAGGTATTTCTTAGTCTGAATAATTTGAAATGAAAAGAAAGCGAGTGATGGGTAAATCTATGGTAGTTAACTTAAGCAAGAAGCTGAGAAGAGAACCCAGTGTAGGGCAAAGGGGCAAAACAGAGAGGCAAGCATGGGGAAATCTGCCTGTGCCTCCTCTCTGAAGAGCCTGTATTTGGAACATGAAGGTTTTTTTTTCCCAGAGGACTGGAGAGGCAAAGACAAGAAGCCACATCCTGTGGCATTTCAGCCGGCTGGGAAGCAGAAGCCAGACCTACTCTTCTTTGCAAGTATTGCAGACTGGGGAGCTGAAAGGGAGAGAGATCTAGAGAAGCAACATCGAGGCTCAACTGTGCAGTGCTTTATCACCACCTTCTCCTCTGCCACCATTGCTGGCACATCCTCTGCATTGTTTGCAAGAGCAAGGACACAAAGCTCATTGTGAGCCCTGAGCTCCAGCCCAAAGTGAATTTGAATGCGAAAAGTTCAATACTTGTTCCTATTTCTCATCTTTATCTTTAGCCTTTGTAAGTGATTAATAATGGTGATTTTGGACCTAGGGGGTAAAAAAATAAAGGTTGAAAGAAGAGGGAGAAGGGGAAAAGAGAGGAAAGAAAGAGGTTACCTGAGCAGACTTTTTTGTTATGGCAGAAATGAAAAAAAGCTAAAGGTCTTAGCACTCAAATTTCTGAGAAACCTGTGATGTGGCAGAGGCAGTCTGTGCTCATCAGCCTTTGCTAAAATATTTACTCTGGCTCCGTGGCTCCCCTGACCCAGGCTCTTGGCACCGTGATAGCACCATAAGGATCCAACACCAGACCCCTGGTGGGAGAGGTGGTCATCAGGCTGGTTTTCTGGCACTGCCCTGGGTTAGCCATTGGCTACCCTGCTCCCCATTATCACAGGGAGCAGAACAGCTTTTGCCTCTGACCTTATTTCTCTACTGTCTGCCCTAAGAACTCTGCTTTATTTGCTCAGTAACAATAAGAAAGTATCCAAAAGGATTTTGGCAGAAATTGTGGGCACAATCCACTCTGGAAGAGGTGGGAGAAAACAGCTTTGTATTCAAAGACCGAGTTCATCAATAGCATGATACCCCTGTATGCTGGGATGTTATCACTGCAAAAAGTGTCACTTCAAGGAGTGGCAAAAGTCATTCACTCCTTCTGTTTAAATAGGAGGACAGTTAGGAAAAGTGAAGCATCCTTGTATCCTATACAAACACTCCTAGGAGCATCACAGCCCTCTTAAATGGGCACAAGTGCTCAAATACAGAACTGTATGTTCAATTTCCATGACAGGGCTCTACCTTTCCCTGTCTGTTACCCATAATTTTCTTTTTTGTCCTGAAATCTTTCAAAAGCTTCTGTCAGTCTTGACAGAAGAAGTGAGGGCTCAAAGATACCAAATTTGCACAAGTTCATAGAAATAGGTGCTTAATATTCCCATAGAGAGGGAGAGGCTGGACCTCAACTCTTCTTCGGCACCAGAAAAACTCTATTGGTCAAGATCCTTCACTGGACTCCCATGTCTAGGTAACTTTTTAAATCAGATCTTCTCTCTTATTAGGCACTGAAGGCTCCAGCTGATCCATAGGAGAGCAGATTCATTCTGACACCTGCCCAGGCAGCTACAAGCTAAATATCCTACAAACCACTCTCTAAGAATTGTACAAGCAATGTTTAGAAGTGCTTCAGCATACACTTCTTGAGAAGAGGTATTTAAATTAGATTGACTGTCAGAGAAGCATCAAAATAAAGGGCTAAATATCTTAAACATCTGAGTGCACTAAGTATGGACAGGTTGGTCCTGAGGGCCACACTTGAGAAAAATGAGCCCAGCTGCTCTGCATTTGTAACATCAGGACTAACTTGGGCACAGGGAAGTGCTCCCTTTTCCCCTGGGGAAGGTCCTTCCAACAGCCTAAGCAGCACAGGCCAGCTGAGGATAGCTCACAGCTGGGTCACTACTGAAATCCAGGAAAGCAGCTGCACAGGAGCTCATCCAGGAAGTCCCATCCAGGAGGGAACACACAGCACAGCACAGTTAGGGAATATCTCACTGTCAGCCTTGCTGGAAAGCTTTGTTCCAACACTAGGACAATGCACCAAGGGTTGTCCTCAAAAATGAGACAGAACTTGTGACTGCAGATCCTGTGACTGCAGCGCTGTCATTTCTGGTGCCCCTCTTTGCCAAACTCATCACTGGCATTACTGGTACAGGACCAAACCTTCTCTGGGGGAAAAGGAAAGGATGAAGGTGTATCTCTCTTCTGTTTTCTTTGCAAATTGCATTCAGTTTACATGAACACATCCTGCAGAAAAAGAAGCTGATGCTCCACGTGGAGGTGCAGGGAAGGAGTAGGACACTTATTCAGAGCAGTGCAGAATCCAGCAGGAGGGGCTGAGATGTGGCTGCACTGCCCATGCTTTGACTGCAGCCTGTTACCTGGCCCTAGACATGTTATTTTACCCCTCTGCCTCCTGTGAGCAGCAGGTGATGGTGCATGCCTGTGTGCTGGCACATTTCCAGACTGGACTCACAGAGCCCTCCTGCACGGCCCTCACCTCCCCTTTTACTCTCCACTCCCGCTGGCAGAAATCTTGATGGAAACCCAAGTGAAGCCAAGAAGTGCAGCCATAAATACTAGCACTTCTTCCACAGTACAAGTTCAAACAGGCCTGAGAGAAGAATTTGGAATAAAATTTAAAAAGCAAGCATCACATTCTTAAACACAGCCCATGAAAAACAAGTGCCCAGCCCCTGGCACATCTGGGAACTGCACTGCAGTTACTGCCAGGTGAGGTCAGCAAATTGTTATTTCAGTGGAGATGGGGAAGAAAGGGTAACCTTATGCCAAATCATTCAGGTGCCACCTGGACTTAAGAGATTTCCAGTGTTCTCCAGGCTCCCTCCACACTCATCTCTGCCTGCATCTTCTACACCAGCTCTACCATAGTAAACAAGGTTTCCTTGTCACCAAGTCCTCCTCTTGCTCTCTTATAATGAAAAACAGCTGTGGCAGGCATGTCCAAAACAAAGCTTTACACATTCCTGGTGGAACTGCCTCCTCACCGCCAAAACCCCCAGACATTATATTTACTACAGAAAATTCAAAACACAACCACTTTTCCTCCTCCAAGTTGTAATTTCCTCCTTGACAGGCCTGTCAAATTTAAGATTTCACTTACTATTCTTATCTCAAGTCTCTGCTTCCCCCCTGCCTCACCACTTAGCAAAGCTGACAGCTCTCCAGCACCATGAACACTGCTATAAGTAGCTTCTGTGGAGCACAATAGGACATTCTCCCCTCTCTGAAAAAGACTGCAGAGGGTGGTTTGAAGCCGAGATAGGAAAATCACCGTGACACAACAAGAATCCTTCTGAACTGTACTGGATCTTTTCAGCAGGTGAACCCCTGTTTAAAAACAGGTAGGTGGTGAACACCTCTCCTCTCCTGCATTTCACTTTGCATTCTATTTACTGATAGCTTTTCCCAGAAACTAGTATGGCAAAATTCAGAGGGAAAGGCTGGACTTTGGATATTTCAAGCCCTGTTTTGCAAATTGAAACAACCTGGGTAATTCAGCTTAGGTTTCATGATACAAAGAAAAGGGATAGGGAAGTGCTGTGAACAAATGAACATTTTACCCCTTTGGTTTGACTGTGAAAACACAGGTCTTGAACTTGGCCTTTGCACACACAAAAGCAATTAAACTGATTTTTGTAGATTGTATTCTGAAAAACACGAGGACAAACGTGCAAGGATCTGAATGACTCTATGAACCCCACTGAGTGATCATCTGTAAATTTTGCCACTCACAAGAGGAATAAAACACTATATGCAAACCACTGGCATAGCCAAGGCATGCAGGATGAGTTCAGGCACCAGCAGTACCTGTCAATGTGTGCTGTTGTAATGAAGTGGCTTTACTGTGGCCTCTGAGTGAACTAGATCGAGTCCCACACAGCCCTCAGCTGCCACACAGGGGTTTCAGACAGGTCCTAGGATACTGCCAAGGATGAGGTTGGTGATGGAGCTTAGCAGAAGCCTCTCACGAGCAGGATCCAACTCTACCGGTCACAGACTGCAGTCTGGAGATGGTGAGGGGAGCACAGGCATGAATATTGGCACAATCTGTGCAGCCTTTTGCAGAGAAGGTTTCTTATGCAGGCTGTGCTCACCCCTTAGTCTGGACTGAGCTTTGATACATGCTCCTGCAAATTGCTCCTGAGATTTGTCTGCCTTTTGCTGTTCAATTCTCCGCCTACCCAGCAGTCTCTGTTACAAGAACAAGGGCAATCTGAGCCACCAATGGCCTCAGTGATAAGAAGGAGTGGTCCCCAGCCAGGGGAAAGCAGTAACACTGTACTTTCTTTCCTGACCTTTGTTGCCAGTAGTTTGAGCTCCAGGGCAGCAATTTAAGTTATCAAAGTTTGCTCCAATGCTATACAAACAAGCAAGGGAAAGTCTGAAATCAAAGCCAAGCAAAGGAAGGTCAAAAAGTAGCCTCCCATTAGACTTTTAAGATTATTTCTTGAATAGCCAGCGTGTATTAAGACTACCAGCAAAAGGCTTGCCCTCATTCAAGCTAACTTCCAATTTCCGTAACACTGGAATTCTTGAGGCTTAGAAGGGAAAGTCTTTTTGCCAAAAAGCAGGTTTTCCTGCCTTTTAACTCCTACGTGGTTCTCCTTCTCACTCCAGCTACTTTGCTACATAGGCAGCATGATATATCACATACTGTGAAGAGATCATTCCCCTGCCACCTCCTCCTTGCTCCAGATGATCAGAAAATCACTCAGATGTCCCAGGAAGCTCCATCTCATCAGAGTGCCTAGAGGCTATTAGTAGCAAACACCAGCCTTCATGGGACTCTCTAGAGCTTGTACCTGCAGCTATATTTTTGTCAAGTAGGGCAATCCCAGCCACATCTACAAGCAGCTCAAATTCCACCTCCTGAAGAGGTCCTTGGCCAGTTGACTGCAGTGAGGTGATTACTCTGTTAGCAGAAGTCCCCAGAGGCATGATTTGGAAACACTTGCTCCTACCCACCCTCACAAGAAGTTTTCACAAACTACTGGCAAACCCTGATATCCACTCTATTCCAGCAGAAAGAGGTAAATCAATAAACCCCACTCTTTAGCACCACAGCATTCCTAATTTCCTACCTACTACAACTCTACCAAGAGGAAGGAATCAGCCCATTCTGTGTTGGCAAGAGATGCTCACTTGACCTTTGGCTAGAGCACTGCTGTGGCCACAACCAGTCTGGCTTCTCCAGTGCCTCTGAGCCACCAGGTGGGTGGCCTTAGGGAAGAACTGAATCAGACACAGCTTCTGGCCACCAGTTGGCAATCAAAGCCAATCTCGGCAAAATCTACATAGGATGTGGTTGCCAATATTTGGCCTATGATTTCCTGTCTTACACACAACTTTATTACCCTTTAGTGTAGATGCAGGGCCACTGTATGATTTCTACACCACCCAACACTTACCAGCTCCAACACCCAGCTGCACTCTCTGGAAGATTCCTCAGAATTTTCCTGAGTAAGCTATGGAGAATAAGTAGGAAAAGGAAGAGAAGAAAAACATTTTTATGTTATCTATAGAGACAACTGTACAGCAATTCCTTTTTTACTGAATTAGACCTATAACATTACTGAAGCAGAACAATCAGGATGGATCTCTTTTGGGAGGAAAGTGTGTGGGACACTTTTGTGCAGGAAAGAAGTTTGAGATTGGGTCAAGGAATAGTGAAGATAGAGGAAAAAAAGGACAGCTTTGGTGATTTCAAACTATAATCATAATATGCTTCTCATTAATTAAAAAATGTGCAACCTCTTTTCTAAAACCCCATAAAATATATTTACTCTTCCACAAACAGTCCATGAAGCAGGACTTGTCCTGGCACAGAAGGCTATAGAGCTCCAGTCTTCCAGAGCAGCACTAAACCTGCAGGTCACTTCAATCCAGCCACAGTCCTGCACAGCCATCCCTGCTAACATTTGGGCCAGGTCTTGCCATTCTGTTGTTTTTTTAAAAATGTATGTATTAAATACATGCAAGTAAGAGGGAATGATAAAACCCATATAAAGAACAGGAAAGATTCACTGTTTTAGGAAGAAAAGGGGAAAATAGAAGCAGTTATTACATTTCTCTCACCAACGGCCATGCTGCTTTGTTGAGATGCAAGAACTCCCTTTTACAAAGGGCTGGAGGTTCTACAGTCATACCCAAAGCCATTCACTCAGATCATGCTTGGAAGAGAGGCAAGAGATTACAGTAACCTTTTCTCGTGGAGCTGTAATAGTTTTAGGTTGTGTAGTTTTAGAATTTGACATGTACAAATACATATAGACATGCAATACCTGCAGCAGAACCCTTCCATCCTTGGAGCACCATGCAGGGGCAGTCCTCAGCCTACAGCAGGGGCCTGGAAAGCTTGCAGGCAAGCAGGAGAGCCCAAATGAGATCCATCAAGATGTTTTCCCTGCATCTTCCTCTGATGGCAAAGCACAGCACAGGGACACCAAGGCTGAGGGTGCTACCGGGAGACAGATTCTCATGCAGCTCCCAGTCAGCTGCTGGAACCTAACAGCCCTCATGCCAAGCAGTCACTGGCTCCTGGTAGGGAGACCCTGCAAAGAAGGATTTAAGTGATTTATAGTGCACTATAAAAAACAGAATTTTTGCATTACCTCCTCCCTAAGCTTTCAAGAAATCAAAAATTGCCAATGATTGTTTTAATTGCTATGGGTCGTATTTCCCAGCATATCTACTCATCCTTAAATTTTCAGATGAAAGCTTTGATCCTTAAGTGATCATCTTCTTTGTTTAGCTGTATGGAACTGTTAAGGTGAAGAATTGGCAGACTAATTTCGCAAGGGACCAACATTTAATATTAACTTTCTCTTGTAGAACCATGAAACAAAGCAGATGAAAGAGGTTCTTGGTCTAGCCTAGTAGAGCCAGTAATAACCCCTCAGAGTTCATGGCCCACGTGACAGAAATGTGCAGTAACTGTCCACAAGCTCTCATTCCCTGCCACAGATGAAATTAGTCCATTTTGATCCTTAGTGAAGTCAGGCTGCTGCTTCTGTTCCAACAAACAAAGATACAGAACAAATCCAAGCAGAAGTGGGCAACCCTAAGGCAAACTTTTGGTGACATGTCTTGTGAGTGGAGAGCCAGGGATGCTGACCTGTTATCATAGTTTCTCTAGAGAAGGTCTATTTTATTCTAGGACTTCAAGAGTGACATACTTTTGTTTCTAGAAAACGCCACTGCTGCCACAGGTCTGTGCATGATATGGAGGACACTTGCTGTTTCTCAGAATGCAAGAGCTCATGGGGGATAAAAGGGGTGGGAGCAGTGGTTAAGTTGCCAGGCAAACACGTCTGAGACAAGCTGTGGGAAATATGTTTTTCATGTGGATAGCACGTAAATTGAGGAACTCAATGTCACCAGAGGCTTTGAAGATTAACCATAAAATTTGTCTAATCTCTTTTCCAGTCAATTGAATTAGCCCATCAGGGTCTATTAAACGTGATGATAGAAATGCAACCTCCAGTTCAGGAAGTTTTTAAACCACTGATTGCTGAAAGCTGAGTGTGCCTTCTGCAGGAAGTATATCCCAATTTTTTAATTTTCCCTATTCATTACTGGACATATGAGGTCCCCACCACCCCTTTGTCTGAGTTGATATTAAAGGGTCTTTCTACAATTATAGATCTCTACTTTAGCAGAGTTTTAACTGCTCTCAAATCTCTCTCACTCAAAATGTGATGTAGTTAAAGGGAAATGAACAATATTTATAGTTTAGGAATAATGACCAAGAAAAAAGTTAGAAAGAACACACTTGTTTTGCCTCACAAGAAGAAAAATAGGAGTATATAGTAAAATACTGTAACTATAAACTTTTAAAACTAAATTACATTGTTCAAGTTGTTCTTTGCCTGAAGAAGAATATAAAAGGCTACATTTATAAAAATCAGAACTTCAGTTAATACTTTCAATAAAATTTCTTAATTATTAAGTTAGTTAAGCATGATAGCAGAAACAGATACAGAATCCTCTTCATGTAGGATCTTCAGGAACAGGTGTAAACAAATCATTGTCAAGATGTCTTGATAAGGTCTCCAGGGTGGTCCAGGTATGTTGATTCCATCTCTGCTCGTAGGAAGAATTGCGTGATTTATCATGATTTTCCAGCCTACGTGTCTAGGACTCCCATGGATTCAAGATGACAAGAATAAAATAAGAAAAGACTAAAGAAGGTGAAGTATAGATGAGGCAATACACAAGGAGAGTCAGAGTTGCCCTTAGAAAATGTCACGTTTTATCATATTGGCATTTCTAAAGCCTTGTGAGAATGTTCAAAAGAATTGCTATAACCCATTTGATAAAGACTCAGCAGCAGGAGAGAAGAGAAATCTGCACTGATGATGATAAGCTGCTGTGATAAGAGCAGAATTGATACAACTCTTTTTCCAGTAATATGTGTCCAGTGTTCAGTGTGATACTTGCACAGTTAAAAAATCCTTCACCTCCTCTGTTTCATGCCCACCAGGCAAAAAATACTGCTTTGCTGCTAGTTGAGAGTTGTGTGTAGGCTGTTCGTCTGTCTAGCACATGTGCTAGGCTGGCCAGCCCACATCATGTTTGTTTGGCAAAACAGACCCTGGGGCAGTGTCACAGCTGAGTCCTGCAGGTCTCCTCCCCCTCGGGGCACAAACCTGTGCTCCTCACTTCTGCCCACCCAGGAGACCCACTGAATTTATGGACACTCAACTACTACCCTCATTACAAGTCCTCTGCCTAATTTGTCATCAGTGGGCATCACTGGAACCATCAAGGAAATGAATTATTCAAGTAGTGATTGGGTCACCTACCAGTTTCAGTGGGATCCAGCTTTCCTCTAAGCTGTTAAATGGAAGAATAAGGGGTGATATGACAATGGTTTAGATGAACCTATTTTTCAGAATAGAAGGCCTGCCATTACCACTGACAAGGCTATAATAAACACAAGTTGTCACATACTAAAATCTTAGAATGATTTGGGTAGGCCTTAAAAATTATCTAGATTGAACACCTCTGTCATGTGCAGGGACACCTTCCACTACACCCGGCTGCTCAAAGCCACATCCAGCCTGGCCTTGAACTCTGCCTGGGATGGGGCTTCTCTGAGTAACCAACTCCAGTGTCTCACCACCTTTAGAGTAAAGAACTTTTCCTATTATCTAATTTAAACCAACCCTCTTTTAGTTTAAAACCACTACTCCTTGTCCTATTGCAACAGGCCCTACTAAACAGTCTGTCCCCATCTCTCTTGTAAGCCCCCTTGTAATATTGAAATGCCACAATAAGATCAATCTGGAGCCTTATCCAGGCTGAACAACCTCAACCCTCTCAGCCTTCCCTCACAGGAGAGGTGCTCCAGCCCTCTGGTCATTTTTGTGGCCCTCCTCTGGACCCACTCCAGCACGTCTGTCCTGTGTTGGGGACCCCAAATGCCATATCCTGATGCAGTAACCTGATTAGCAAAGGAGTGCACATTTTTAACTTTATCCCAGGATTTTTTATATCATCATTTCTCCCTTGCTTGCACTGCAAATTGCCTTCAAAGGAATATGCACCAGACTCACGTGGACATTCTCCCTGTCCTCCAGCCAGCTCCAGTTCCCCAACATCAGAAATGTCTCAAATCTGGCACAGGTTTCTTCCCCGTGTTGGCAACAGTGGTGCTTGCAGGTAGTAATCCATTAGTTATAATTAAACAACAGGTGTTGCCTTGGGAATTAGCTGCTATAACCTGTTGTATTGAAAGGATGAAAACATCATATTGGTCAGACAGTTACGGGAGAGAACA
This sequence comes from Thryothorus ludovicianus, assembly GCA_013397245.1. Lineage (NCBI taxonomy): Eukaryota > Metazoa > Chordata > Aves > Passeriformes > Certhiidae > Thryothorus > Thryothorus ludovicianus. Next base: position 1,454,779 of record VZTB01012991.1, on the reverse strand, counting down.
TGATTTACAGGACAACAGATTAAATTATGTGCAATTAAATAGCTGGATTAAATCTCAGGGCCTGAACCAGAATGTAAAATATTGAATGTAAAACAGACAGAAAGCAAGCAAGAAACCTTGTCAAGGTCCCTCTCTCTGCACAATCTGCCGTCTCCACTTGAGGCTGAGATCCACATAGATTATTGCTCATCCAGAAAGGAAGATGCCAAAAATTGCCATCATTGCCATGGGCAGTAGTGCTCTAGTCACTTAGAACAAAGCCAAGTGACAGGCAGCTTTAGTTATTAATGGCTGCAAACACCGACCCTCTCACCCCTGCTGTGCTTGCTTCAAATCTGTATCATCCTCTGCCTCCTTTACTGAGGGCAGGAAGGATGTGGTTCACCAAGAATCATTTCCCAAATTCATCCCAATTGCTCTATTAATTATCCTTTAGCTTCAACATGAGGAAACAGTTTCTACTTTCTGCAGCAGGTCTATTTTTAGTGAAGCATCCATTTTCCTCTATTTTGTTACCCCTCACTGTTGATCCTGCCCACACAACAAATCTGGCATTGATCACTTGTGGTAGACAAATATTTTTGGCTTAGGCTACGAAAGAGGAATGAGGAAGGGTGAAGAGGAAAGGAGTCTTAATAAGCAGAAAGAGTATCATTTGAAACCAGAATTCATAAGAAGAAAGCAAAGCTAACCAAAAGTATAAAAAAAAAAAAAAGGATGGAGCCAAATCTGTTCTTTGTTTGTGTCTGTGAATATAAATCTACAAAAGTGACAAGAATCCCTCAGCTTCTGCAAGTGTAAATTCAAACCAGCAAATTCAAGTTCATATGAAAGAAGGCTTCAGTATTGGATAGCATTCCTGGAATTTCAAAGATAGCCCTGCCTGCTGCCCAAAACCATCCCTTCCTACAAAACCATGGACCTAGCTCAACAGAGGAGACAAGTCTGACAGATCATTTTGCTCAGGAAAATACTACTCTGAGTGATGGTCCTGCTCCTTGAAAGGGTAAAAGGACAGGACAAAAGACAACATCCTCCTTGTCTGCATTCATCCACCTTGCCGTCTCAGTCCCTAATCCCATGTTCTGTCCCTCACCCAGCCCATCTGACCAGACCTGCTTTCCTTAGAGAAGGTCTGAAGGTGAATCCAGAGCAGGACTAGATGCAGCTGATGAAGCAGCATAAACTGTGTGCACACCACAGTGCTTCTGGATCCATCACCGGGATTTAATCATAAAGTGATAGAATTGTTCAGTTTGGAAAAGACCTTTAAAATCATTGAGTCCAACCATATCTTTACAACTCACCTTGTAACCTAGATCTTCTTTGACACTGCCCAAGCTGGGGAAGGTGAAAAAAACAGCATGGCCAGTTCCCTTTGACCTGTATGCTCTGTAACCTTGAAGGGCAAAAGACAAAACTTTATCTCAATCCCTACCTTTGTGAGTTCAGCCTTCTTTACACAAACCCATCTGCAGCACTGGCTCTCTGCAATGGGCTGTTAAGGGTTTGAGAGCCTTGGAGCACCTTGAGGTTACTGCTGCCCCTAAACCCAGCCTGTGAGAAGCAAGGGGCCTCTCAAAATTAGTCAAGCCAAAGAAAGTCTGAAACTTGATGACTGTAGTTTATTGGACTCAGGACAGCAAGAAGCAGACTCGGCTCTGCCTGAAAATATCATTAAAGCTATAAGTCCTATTATAGACTGAGGAATCCATAGCACAGTAGGAGGCAAAGACAGAGGCATCAGAAAAGGCAGAAGGGACAAAACTATTCATAAACTGGTTATTGCTGTGTGCCTACATGCCTAACACTTCTATCCTTCAGTCACTATTTTGATCTGTGCTAGCCTGGGATATGATCTCCAGCCATGGCGTGTGCAAGAAAGGAAAATAATCCTCATTTGATCTGGAAATCTCATATTCCTGACTCTGACTGCTGAAAGAAACAACTCCCAGACAGGCCAGGTGTTTAAATAGCTTGGAAATGGAATTTACTGCCCTAAGCCACAGTTTAGCAGTTGGTAAACTTGGATATCTGCCAGTGCCCTAGACTATTAACCATTCCTGTAACTCCATCAGCATTTTTGTCATCTTCTGGAAAACTGAGGATCTTGAGCCAGACAGACACAAGAAAAAATAATCTCAGAGATGCCTATGATCAGTCCAAATACACCAGCTGTCTACAGCTATAAGTGTGTCCACCCCTTCAAATATAAACCAGAGAGAGGGAAGCTAAACCTTGAGGCCAGATATTTATCTTAGTGCTATGGTCCAAAAGAGTCTTCAGGAAAGAAGCACAGTTTGAGAGGCAAATTAGTAACCCAGAACAGCTCCCAAGACTGCTGTCAGTAGCTAGGAGGAGCAGGAAGGGAAGGTTATGAGGCTCCACCTAGAAGTCTGCCCCAGAGCCCCAGGCCAAACACTGCTGCCTCCCATCCACTCCCCAAGGTGCGGCCAAACCCAGCGCAATCGCGCGCCCTCGCCAGCTCTGTGCAAGGTTCATGGGCACTGCTGGAGCCCTCTCCCGTCATCCTCTCCCCTGCATCAGCAAACAGAAGAGCTGAGATAATACTGGCACATTTTTCTTCTGGATTCCCAAGTCGGTAAATACCAATTTAGCTGGCTTTTCTTGTTGTTGTTGAATTTAGGCAGAGAAAAACCAGCGTGTTTGGGATTCCTGCAATGAAGAGCTGAAGTCAGTGGAAAGTTAGAGCAGAGAACTGTCACATATAGAGGGTAAGCCAGGCCTCTCAGCACAGAGGGAGCACATGCTGTTTAAGGGAGGCCTTCAGTTGAGTGTTCAATTATGGTCTCCCTAAGGCCTCTTAGGTATGTCATCAGTTCTTACATCCTATTTTTCCTCATCTGTGAAACAGGAGTAGAAAAGTCTCTTATTTCCCTACATCCTTTTCTCTTTTTTTCTGGTCAGATATATATATCCTGGAGAAGTTCAAGACTGGTCATGGTCTTAGTCGAGACTTGAGGCCATGAGCTCACGGTAGAGCTGAGCTTAACCCAGCACTGAGGGAGGCAAACAGAGATCCCTTCCCATCTTCAGATTTGCATTTCTCTTCTTCCCAAGGAGCAGCACCTATGCAGATACATCCATTCCCACTGTGCTATCGCTGCTAGGAGGAGGGAAACTTTCTGGAAATGCTCTCCCTCTGCTTCAGCAGGGCAGAGATGTTTAGTCTTTGCTTCCTCCACAAGCACCACACCTAAACTATAAATCATATTTCAGAAGGAGGAGGATTTTTTTGGAGCTCTTTTCCCCCATTTTAAACTTTTGCTAGGGTGTGGAAAGTGAACAAACCCAACTGAGCATTCCTTACTTAACAAATTTACGGTTGGCTGTTTAATTAGGAATTTAATAAATGTGACTTAATTATCTCTTAATTAGATTGCTTTATTAATGCCCATGGCCATAAGCCCTCAGGGCTCTCAATCTTGTTAGATCTCAAAAGCTAGGCTGAGTCAACACTTGAATAAACAGATGCCAATAAAATACCTTGTGCTGCCAAAGGTGGTATTTGATTTTTACTTGATGATTCCCTTCCCAGGTTGAACTCTGTACCTTTGCACAGTGCTAGCTAATCTTTGCTGTCAGAGGTTTTTTTCTGTATGAGATGCAAAGTAGAGAATAGACCACTTTTGACAGAGCTCACAGCAAGCAAAGTTTTAAAAATTTTACTGGCCAGGCCATATTCCAGCTTCAGCAATTACAGTTCCCTTTACTTAATTCAATTTTCACCAGAAACCAGTTTTCTCCACTTCTGAAAAGCTGTTATGCAATGCTGTCTTAAGGCCTGTCTAGATGACAGATTTTTGGCATCTTCTTAGGTACCTGAAGTACCTATAAAACACTCCTTGACCATCTAGGACTCTCATTACTGTTAATACTAGAAGAAAAACACACATGGACAGCTCTCACTTCTATTCCCAAGTGGCTCTTTTCAGTTGTAAGCAACTTCAACCTTTTCAGGTGGAATTTTGCCCTTCTGGTTTCTGCCAGAAAACTTTTTGGAAAGTTTGGTTCAGCTGTTTTTTAGTTTTAAGACAATGAGTGGGCGGGGGAAAATTCAGCTGTTGCCATGATTTAAAAGTTTAAATAAATATTCTGTCACCTTGTCTTGAGTAATCCCTCACTTCACCAAGAAAAGGGAACCTTAAAGTTGGCTCACACATGCACTTGTTAGTCTTCCAGTGAAAACATATCTCAAATTAGCTGAATCACATCAATGCCTACTGAGCTAACCTACCCAGAATCAGCTACTTAAAATCCAGGAACAAATCCAGAGATGAGTGTCTTAGGCAATAACCACTCAATAGCAGCAATGGTGATAGAGGTCATGGCCCTTGAATGCTAGAAAAGACATTTTTCAGAGTCTGTTCTTGAGGTCAGAGGAAGGTGATTAGAAGGAAATACTGCATCCAACTCCTGAAGAGGGGAAGATGATGCTGGAAAAAAAAAACTGTTCCTGATTTTGGTTTGAAAAGGTAGAAAGGCAATCAACACCTACCCCCAAAAAATCCTACTGTTAATTCAGTACAGAGTAGAGCAGTGGAAATAGTGGAATCAGTGCACTGCAGGTGAGGCAGCAACACCTGGGAACAAACACCTGATGAGGTGACACCTCAGAAAGGGACTGTAGCTGACAGAAGAGCAGCATGAAGCTACAGGTTCAACACAAGTCTTATCCAGTCAACAGAAGGAGAGGGAATATCAGACAATGAAAAGTCCCCCATTTTTGCAATTGCTACCTCCACTCCGGAAAAGGTTAGAAACAGATCTTTATCAAAATCCATGGATTTTAGTCCTTGTATTCAGCAGACCATCTCTTATCCTTTCAAGGCATATTGAGCCTTGGTACTATGTTTTCTCTCCTGCAACGTGAAATATCCATTGTTTCTTACATGCAAAACCCCGTACACATTTTCACCTGGCCTGGCAATAAATAAAGGTGTGTTCCCTGGCAGGCAGTTTCTCTTCCAAGCTACCCTGAGTGGTCTGTTCAGCTTTATAGCCAACGTGGACTTCTGTGGCACGGCACACTGAGAAAACATCCTGAACAGCATTGTTTGGGGTTGACATCTCTGACAGGGAGTCAGTGCTTTGTGGAAAGCTGCAATGCAGGACTGACACTACCTCTAGAGCAGGACAACTTCTGTTTCCTTCCCTTCTCACCACAGATCCTTCTTGTGTTAAAAGAGAGGGAGCTGTATTGTCAGGGATGGGGTGGGAAGCAGGAAACTGGAAATGAGAGGCCCAGCCACTTCTCTTGACTTCACCACTCTCCACCTCTGCCTCCCTAAGTCAGTTGCCACTTCTCCACATTCAATCTCTGTTGTAGCCCAAAGCTGTCCAGGCTGTACAGGTCATAAGCTCTTTAAGCCATGGCAGCATCTCCATATACATATGCTTCCAGCTTAATGCAATGGGGAGTTAAATGGCTAAAATATTTTAAATAATAAACCCCATATTGTATAGGAGGGGCTGATCAGCTTTTCTTCTTTTTAGGCATTTGAAGGATAATGCTTTGCTACACAATTCTGTGCCAGCTAATCTGGGAAATGCAACATTAAGGAATCATCTCTTTCTCCTCTGTAAGATACCTCTGGCCTTTGTGCGACAGCCACAGAAGGTTGGAGGACAGACCCTACCAGTAAGGTGTTTCAGAGCATAGCTCTTGTCACTGGAATTCACATGTTACTCATTTTCAGATACCTGTATCTGGGAGGAACAAGGTACAGCCCCTCCATGCTCTCACTCACCCCATGGCTGCTGCTTTGCCAGCTGTCCAGGCCCACCTCTCCAGCCAGTCTCACAAGCAAGGGAACCTGGTGCTCTTCATCAGCCTGTCCATGCAAGGAGCACTCTTCCTGGGCAGGCAGCCAAAATTCAACAGATGAGATGCTTGACACAAAACTTCAAGGACCTGTAGCCTCTTCCTTCTGCTCCCTACTTCTATACAGCTTGTTCTACACAGCTTGCTCAACACTCCCTTTTTCTGTTCTCCCTGACTCTGCTGAATAAAGCTATGAGCCACAGAGCAAGAACAGCCACCCCTCACCTTGATCTCATTTCTCCTAGCCTCTTCTCTTCTGAGTCAACATAAGGAAGCCTGCCCTGATAAAGTTAGGATATTAGTGACCTCCCTTCTGCTGCCTGCACAAGCAGATTGCCCAGAAAGCAGTGCCAAGGACAGCCAGTAGCTCTGGCCCCACAGTTGCCAGGCCACCAGCACACACACGGGGAAGAGGAAGTTGTTATCAGGCCCCGGTAACACAAACCAGCTGTGCTTGGGTAGGGCAGCCACTGCTCACCCCTGCTGGGGGCTGAGCAGCAGCTGTGCTCCAGAAACCTCCTGCTTTAGCTTGTGGTCCAGATCCAATGAATAAGGAGGCACCTCAGGAGGTTCCAATGAAATCAGCACCCAAAGTCTTCATTTGCCTGAGCTGTTTCAGCAAATCAGCCCACAGACGGTACAAGATGATGCTGGCTCTGAAAACACCCCTCTCTCTCTGAGTTTTGCTGGCTGTACCAAAAAGCTGATGCTGTAGCATTCCCCAGTAAGTGACAGCTGTGGCTAAAACATATTGGCCAGGCACGTTGAAACCTTGAGGAGGAAAACAACAAAACAAACAAGCAAACAAAAAAAATCCATCTCAGCCTTCCTCTGACCTGCCCCGGCACCTCAGCCCCACCTCAACTTGCAGCACAGGTTGCTCTGTCTGCCCCACACCCTTGCTCAGCTCCAGCAGTGCAATTCAAAGCTGCTAAAAGTAAGGGTCTCTGGTGAAGTCTACATAAGCACCCAACAAAAAGTAATTGCACTGGAAAAAAGCCTTCAACAAGGCTGTTCTAGCTAGGGGGATGAGCAAAAGACAAGGCAAAGTGATTTAAAATGCACCATCCCCAGAGGTACTGCTGTCTCCTACCCATTGACTGTTTACCTGTCAGGAGCATGAGAAACTTGCAAAAGGACCCATGCCAGCACTCCTGCAATCTCTTCCCTCCAGAGTACATAGGTGACCCAAGACAAAATCATTTTCTCAATGTCAGAGGCTAAAATTATCTGTGTAAATATTATAGCAGTAGGTTAACAGCACAGGCTGCATCCCCACCCAGCCCACACAGTATCACAAGGCAGGCAGGTCAGCTTCAGCCCAGGTCCCAATTAAAGAGCACATTGCGGTTAAAATTGTCCCTGTCTGTTTTGCTTCAGGGTTTAAAGTTCCTCCACAATGCAGCTGCTTTTAGTGCAGCTTTATTATTAGTCTCATCTGCATTATGGCCTCCTCAAACCACTAGAATGACCAGGAAACCCATGGAGAGAGAACAAACAGACACCACATGGCAGTCCTTCAAAAAGGTACATGGTCATTTGATAAGTGGAGCTTAGACTTAATTAGCAGTGCTAAAGGAGGATTTGTAGTGTAATAAATCTCAGAATAAGAATGAGCCTCCTTCTGGCACCTTGCTGGTCATCTTTGGAAGGAAATGGCAAGACATGAAGGAATATTCAACCTCACAGTTCAGGGCTGGAGCCAGATTCAGAAATGTGGAGAAGACATCTCAGATTTTTCTTTCTTTTTTTTTTTCTTTTTTAAACTGGAGGTCTTGCATTTTCCTTTGAGAAGAGCCATGACATCTGTGCTGGTAATAGGTGAAGAACATATCCTTCAAAGTTGTTGTGGGACAATTCCTACACCCCGACATGCCCACATGAACACACACATTGAGGGAGGAAAGGAGCAGCCACAGTGGAAATCCACACAGCATAGTGGGGACATGAGACAACCTCACCTCACTGCTGCAGCACTCTCCCCTTAGTGACAGGCAACAGAACAGCTTTAAAGCTAAGTTAAGAAAAGGACAGGCTAATGCAGCAAACCTGCCACAGTCCTGCGGCCAGAAATTGGCTCTGTGACTCTGCCACATGGATCTGCTCAGCCCAGTGTTTTCAGCCAGCAACTCAATGGGGAGACAATTGACTTGGGCACAAATATCACGTACCTCAAAGAATATTTCTGTTCTGGCTTTGAATTCCCTCTGCATATAGTTCTGCATAAATGCATTCAAAGGTATATTTTGCTTTTATCTGGCCAGCAATAACATACACCCAGAAGCATGAAGAATAATAGCCCAGTCCAGTTGTGGAAGGACTGCTCTTCATGGAAATGCCTGATCTTCCTTTACCTTTAGCATGCACACAGATCTCTCCAGCTCACAGCATTCATTACTTCTCCACAGAAGAGTTCTCAAGTCATCCTTTCATTGCCAGGATTTTTCCTGTGCTACTTAAGTCTGTAGGGATGCTACTCCTTCCCTTGGGAGATCATTACAGGGTTTGACAGCTCCCACTAACATTTTCCAGCATTTCCCACTGTCAAACAAAACTGCAAACATTCAACAAAAAGTGCACTTTACCAAGCCTTGCACACACTGATGGCAGAACCAGGGCTCACAGCAGGAAAAAACCACATGGGCTGTCCTACTGCAAGCCACATGCATCTGCTGCCCACGTGGAGCCCTCCAACCCTTTCAGCCACTGCTCCTCTTCCTGCTTTGGTTCACATGGATGTGATTTTCAACAGGTGAGATCGTATTTTGAAAAAGTTTAATGTTTGGCTATAAACAGGCCCCAGGACTGTGTGTGATTTGGGAGAGGCATGGAGGCCGTGTCCACGAGGATCACCATTTCCTCCCAAATGGGATTCTCAGAGTGTCACAAACTGCTGGTGTATGAGATAGCTCTTCCCTGCAGAAGAGTCTCTCTACTTCTCCTCGCAGACTGAAGTAGGATGAAAGTATAAAACTTTCCACAAAAATTACCAAGGCAGTTCTGGGCCACAGGAACCTGCCTGACCCTCTGCAAGATGCTGGGCACTTAAACCCCAGCTAAGGAAAGATCCATTGAAAATTGCCCCACTCCAGGTTGCCATTAGCAGGGAAGCTCATGGTGTTCTGAAAATCTTTAGCCCAATACTACTTCAGTCTAAATACTGAAGGCATGCAGGTATATGTAAAAAAAAAATAAAAAATCAATAAATCAGGGGAAAGCTGAAAACAACTTGCCTTGAGCTCTTACAACATCTCTGCAGTACACTTTGACCCTGCAATCAGGAGAATGAGATAGGACAGCTGGCTTTTTTCCTGCAGTTCACAGCTTTTGGCCTGGAGCTTACAGGCACTGGCTGTAGCACACACAGCACTGCTGCTGCTCTCTCACTGTTGAGAGTATTCAACAGGATGTATGCAGGAGGAATCAGTTTAGAGCTGTCTTCTACCAGCAGCAAGTGCCCATAGCTGAGCTGCTCCATACACAGTCACTTCCATTTACCCCCTGTCCCTTGAACAGCTGTATTAGCACCTTCCTACATGAAAAGCTTCACCTAGTTCTGATAAAAGTCATCAGCAAGCATTTCAGCTGTTCCCTAACAGTACTGTCCTGTGCACCAATATCAGCAAAGCTTCCTCCCTGAGCAAACTCTCTTTTCTGGTACTTTACAGGCTCTTCTGCTCCCTGGCATTTCCTGGATCACAAAAGATACCACACCAGACTAAGGATACTCTTGTCATGGCCTGATGCCACAAGGGTGCAGGACCAGCTGGCAGCCACTGTGCACATCCCCACTCCTCTACTGCAGTAAAAGGTTTCAGTTTTGCTAGAGCAGGGGAGCTTCTGCCCCATGGTACAGCCTACATTGGTCATTAGTCAGCTGCTGACTTTGGTTTAACTGCAGTGACCAAGGCTGAGCAAAGTTGCTCAGGAAAATGCCTATTGTGGGTGCAGCACTCATGAGAAATCACAACATAGGTACTTCTGAAAATTCCTGCCTTTCAATCTGCAGCAGTGACTGTAATCTCGAGATTTGAGAGCAGAGGTTAAATTAACCTTTAGAAGGTGGTTAAATCTTGATTGGCTGTTTTTGTTTTAACTAGCCATGATAGTCACTTCTAAATATGATCTTTTTCCAGCTGAATAAATTCCATCTCCTTTCTTTTCTGTTCTTCAATGTTATAAGAATTATGCAAAAGATGTAGCAGTATTCCCACTCCCAAGCTTTGGCTACATCACCTGCAGTAAAGAACAGGAGCAAGTTGCATAAACCCATGACCTTCAAAAACAGTGTAATTGGTTTCACCTATCCGAGCTTGAAAGAGTTAAAATAATTTGGCCACATTCCGTGAAGACAAGTTATTTGTTTGCTTTTTCAAACAGATTGTACAATCCAGTCCAAACAGCTCTAGCCCTTTTAATTTGGACCAGCAGGATGCTGGGCGAGTTCTGCGTGCTCACAAAGGACTTCGCCTTCAAACATCGTAATACAAACATAACTCCAGCCAAAGCACAAGTTGAACATCACCCAGGGCTAACCAGGAAGCCCCGGATCAGGCAGAGACTTCTTCCCAGATCCTTTGGGGTTTCCCTGCCAGAGGGAAGCTGAACAGAGGAGCTCTTGTGGAGCCCCGCAGCACAACCTGCTGGCATTTCTCAGCCAAGGCAGGGCTGCTCTGAACACATCACCCAGCTCAGCAGCAGCACAGAAAGACAAGATCCAAGGACGTGAAACTACAAGGCACCAAACGCTGAAGAGCAAAGACCAGCTTTCCCCACAGTAACCAGCTATCCAGCAAGCCCAAAAAGTCAAAGCAATCCCAAAGCCTGAACTACCTAGTCCTTCCAGCAGACAGGAATCAATACAGCTCTAGGCTCTGCTGTTCTTCAGCCGGGTTTCTTTAGAAAAGAAAAATCTCATGAGCCCATACTTTGTGCAAGATGAAAGCATTTGCTGTTGAACCCACGGGCCAACTTCAGCCAAGCACAACAAAGGAAACTGAGCTTCATGAGACTCAGAGGCCATGGAAAGGAGGCAGCTGGAGTTGCCCTGGTCGGGGAGATGTCGCAATCTGAACTTGCTGTCGCAGCTGAACCCAGCTGGCAACTGACTACCAAGCAGCTACTGGCTTGCAACAACTAAAATATCAGAGTGTTGTCAATGTTTTTGTCATACTAAATCCAGAACATGGCACTGTACCAGTTACTTAAAGGAAAATTAACTCTCACTCAGCTGAACCGATGACACTTGCCTTTACTGCATACCAGAGAACCCACAGTGGAAAAAGCCCTCAGAAAAGCTCCAGCAGAGAAGGGCTCAAGTTTCCTTTTTTGATGCCAAAAATAAGCAGCCACCAGACAAATCCAGAGAAACCAACTCCACGATACCTCCATTTCCAGACCTTCCTGAGCATTTTCCAACTACATCCAATAGCTGCTTTAAAGGTCCTGCTAAAGAGTTCTGCATATGCTCTTTAATTCTCTGGACACTACATGGCATACTGCAAGCCCATATTTTCAAAGTTCTTCTTTCCTACTGTTCCTTTCAATGTTTTAATATTCCATTATTTCCTTTCTTTTCTTCTGTCTAGAGCAACATCCTTCTAGTACATGTAATTAAACAAAAGGGAGGTGGCATTTAGGATTGATTTAATCTAAATCTAATTCCAGGATGTTTTAGGCCATACAACAGGTTGAATCCCAATATGCATCAGATATGCTTCACAGCAGCAGAATGTTGTTCTTGGCACTTCCTCAGCAGATGTCTTCTAGATAACCCGGTAGGACCCTACCTACTATCATATTGTGAATTCTGCAAGCAAATTTCCAAAGATGTTGCATTTTCTCCCTTAATATACTAGTAACTGTTTCAACACTACATCATGAAATGCAGTAGAAGAGCCACCATTTGCAGCCTCAAAAGCTAAACAAGGGAAGCCATTCCAGGAGGATGATTTTAGCCCAGAAAGAAACAATGGGGTGGAGGTAGAAACAACCAAGTAGATGTTTGCTGCTGGTGACCTCCAATTCAAAGAGCCAGAAAGGAAGAAATCCTAGCTGCCTTAGATTTGAAAGATCAAGTCACCACTACAGTAAAGCCCTTTAGAAAACTGCACATACAACCCACCCACTGCTCTCCTTCCTCAAGGCTTACAAGTAGCCAGACACAACACATCGAAGTTGACAAATCTTTACAACTGGGTCTCAATGCACAAGCCAGAAAATACACCCAGACTTTCAGAGCCAAGGCTCCAGCCCAGGTTTTTATGATTTGGGGTTTTTTGTTTGTTTGTTTTAAATGCCTAAACTGAGCTATTATGAGACCATTGGGCTGCAAAGAAAAACCTACTTCAGCTGGCACTGCAATTTGACCACTGAGATAGGACAAGCAGTAATGGTTTTAAACTAAATATGGTAGATCCAGACTAGATATAAAGAAGAAACTTTTCATTATGAAGGTAGTAAAACACTTGGACAGGGTGGTTGCCCCATCCCTGGAAACCTTCATGGTCAGGTTAGACAGGGCTCTGAGCAACCTGGTCTATTTGAAGATGTCCCTGCCACGACAGGGGGGTTAAAAGTAGATAACATTTAAAGGCTCCTTCTAATCCAAACTATTCATGATTCCATGGCAAACAAAGATCTTCATCTTGTACACAGAAATGCACTGAGGTAAAACTCATTCTGGTGCTCAGCCTTACACGAAAAGGTTCAGTTTCTGTTGAGAAAGCAATTCAGACCTGGAAGTGCAGTAACTCAAACAACCAAAAAGACAGGCTGTGCCAGTATCTGATGAGGAGACCTGGATGTAAACATACCAGGGCTGTGGGAACTGCATCAAGATTCTGATGAGTACTCACCTTCCTGTAAGGACCTGCAAAAAAGCCACAAAGATTTTTATAGTGGTGGTTTCATTCAGCCATGATATACTTGTAATAGTCTCACTGTGTCCATGAGAAACTCCCCAAGACTCTTGTAATAGAGTTGTAACTCAATTCCAACCCTTGTAATTATATCAGGCCCATGTAAATTATCCCTGAAGGGTTTTATTTGTTTTTAATATACCAATCTTCAAGCTTTAGAAAAAACTCAAGAGATTCTCTTAAGTAATGTCACTGTCCTCTCCCTTCTCTTCCTAGTCTCTCGAAGAAATCAGTACAAGAGTCTACCTCTTCAAAGAGGAAAATAAATACCAATGCAACTTCATAATTTTCCACTCCACAGAATCTGGTGTCCAACTTCAGCTCTGTGAATGGATCCACAGAGACCAAAAGATAAAAAGGCCACAGTGAGTGCAAAGCTCATTAAAAATTTCCCCATTTCCAGGATAAGCAATTACAAGTCCAATGGTCTGTTTTACAAGTCCAATAGTTTGTGTTTGTGGAAATGGCTCAGGCCACTTAGAAAAAATTCAAAAATCCTGCAGAGAACCAGCAAAAGAGCTGCAACACTGACCCTTTATGTAGGAAAGCACTTCCTAAAGGCAGGAATTCACTACACAGACAGGGAAGGAAGAGCACTATTGCCTGGATTTGTCCTTTCAAAATGCATTGATCCAAGCTGCCTAAGCAAGGAGGAAAAGAAGTGAGCTGAGTCTGAGGTAAAGCTCATCTCCCTACTAGGGGGATGGCAGGGAGCCAGCAGACAGCTCTTATCTCAGTATCTGGAGCAGAGCTCAACACCACATGCTTAGGTCTGTGGTTAGTGACACACCTGCAATTAAGGTGAAACCTGAAATCACTATGTAAAGATAAATCTCTGGACTTGGTGGATGTAGAGCAGCATCTGCCAGACATCTGCTAACAGCTCAACACAATCCCAAGCATCTCAACAGGGTACAACCCCCCAGCTGTGCTGGGGGATGTTCCCAGCACCTTGTTTGCACAGATGCTCTACACGGGTGGCTCCTGGAGGATGGAGAAACTGGAATTCAGTTCCCTTCTGCTCAAGGCAAACCAATTAATAGTACCTTTATAACACAATAAAACTGAGACCCTCAAAAAGTCTGCCCCCTCCCTCCCCCAGGAAACATGGAGTAAATTTTGTAGCTTATACTTCAAACTTTCCAAGGAGGTAGACTCCCCAAATCACACTGCCCCTTTACCTGAGAGACGCTCTGACCTATTGCCTACTGGCATGCAGATGAGGTTCACACTAAATGCACCCTGACGTTGAAAACCAAGTTATCTTGCCTCCAAAGCAATCTCTTTCTGAACTTGCTCTACTTCACTGATGTACCACTACCTTCAGACTCTACTTGCTGAAGTTTTGCCCTCAAAATTTGTGTTGGGTAAGATTCAGGAAAATTTCTCCAGCCTATTTTGCTCAAATAACCCCTTGGCTGTGCTGCTGCTTGTGCTCTTTGCAGCTGTTTTCACAGCACTCTCAGCTGACAATGAAGTCGTCTACAAAGCAGCCTCTTCCAGGGTAAAGGCTCCCTCCAAATTCTAAACAGCCCAAGAATTTGAACAAATAATCATACTGAAACTCAGCAGCTCAAATTCTGAGGTTTGCTTATTATCACTCTCACTCAAGGTTACATGCAAACTGGATTAAAGAAGACCCAATTAATTTAAAGTGAGACACAAGCTATCAACCATAGGTTACAAACCTCAATCCAGCACTTTGCTATTGGTATGTACGTGTCATCCAAAAAAGATGCATTAATCACTGAAGAATACTTGCCTAAAAATCAAATGTTTTCTACTCATTCTCTCGGCTGCAGATCTTGGGAGGCAAGTTGCAACTGCATGTGCAATTAAGCTTCCAAAATACTAACAACTCTGTGCTGGTCCTAAACACAAAAGAAAAACCAAAACAGAGGCTGATGCTCTAAGCATGAAAGATAATAAGCAGTAAGTGGGTCTGCATACCTGGGAGACTGGCAGCATAATGACTAAAAATTATAGAAGCAGTACTCTGGAAGATAGATGATCAGTATCTTCTGTGACATGTCCATGCTCTCAGCGAGGTCTCCAAAGCCCCCACACTTGGAATACTGAAGTTAAGCTAACTTACATAAGCCCCAAAAGCCCATTTGCTTGCTTCTGAACTGGCAGGGACAGCAATGAAATGAGAAACACAAGAACATCTGCCCTTCCAGGGCCTCATTTATTGACTGAATATAAAAATAAGATCATTTAAGTGCAGAGGCACAGTAATCCACTCTGTGGTGAAAAGATACCTTGGGTTAGCAGTAAACAGAGTTTACAATACCTTGTAAACAGACCTCTTCAAAAGCAAGAAGCACACTGAAATATAACACACACTGGATTAAAAGTCCCCTAATGCAACAGTACTCCACACTTCTCATCTGGCTATTTGGGAGCACTTCACAAAAGGTGACAGCATCCTTTGCTCTGTTTCCAGAGAAGCACGTGTGAAACAAATGAAACACAACCTGCACTGTAAACAGCTGAAAAGCACTACAGCATCTTCAGAGGATGGCAACTTACTCCTTGTTAGATTTGTTTTGCAATGAATTATAATGGCCAAAGCTACTGTGCATTATGAAAATGTTAAAAATTATTCCTTTTTTTATGGTTTTACAGCAACCTGTTGCACAGTTGAATAAAAAAAATCATTTTTTGTCTTAATACAGTACATGGCATTTCTCCTCAATTGCACTAGAAGTAAATTTGGAAGCACTTTCAGTTTGTGTTATAGGTAGATAGAGAGGAAAAACAAGTCAGGCAGACTTTGAATCTCCTTTCCATCTCTTGCCCACTATTTATCCCCACCTCTTCACATCTCTGAGTCCACATACATTCCATTGATCAGATAATCCACTTGTGTGTAATCTTTCTTCTTGTAGCTCTCATAGGCCTGCATGAGGAAAAGAACTATAACAGTTATGAAAAAGAACGTACCAACTAAAAGCACTGCAAGCAGTGAACTTTTATCCACTAAGTACTGAGTCAGGGGCTCAGCAGCAATGAGAAGGTACTCATTGTCTGTGTCCTGAGTTTCTGTGAGGCCTGAAGCTGTTGTTTTGGCTGAATCTGTTGGAGCCACGGTTGTTGAAAAGACATCAGATGTTGACTTTACCCCATGTTCAGTGGCAGCTGCTACTGTAGAGGCTGTAGTTGAAACCGTGGCAGCTGCTGCTGTAGAGGCTGTAGTTGAAACCATGGCACCTGCTGTGGAGCCCAGCAGAGAAGTTGATTCATTCAAGGATGCTGTGCTGTTATTTGTTTCTGGCTCTAGCTCTGGTGAAGTGCTGGCATGCGGTGGATTCGCGGAGCGCGAACTCTCCGTCGGGATGGGCGCCGTGGCACGCGTGGAAGCGGTGGAGGACGTTCCTGCAGCCTGCGGGGTGGGGGTAGGCAGTGCTGGGGTCAGCATCCTCAGGTCAGCTGCAGTGGTGGGGCTGCCAGGGTGAGGAGCACTGGTGCTGGTGGCACTCGGCCTAGGCTGCTGTGCTTGGGTACCTGCTTCAGAAGTAACAGCCAGGGGAGCAGAAGTGGGGGACAACACTGAGACAGAGCTACCATTTCCTGAGTTTTGGCTGGTGGCCACCATCTGGGTGACATGGCTGGAAGTGAGAGCAGAGATGTTACTATAATGTGGAGAAGAGGCAGAGGACGACATGGCTTTAGGAGAGGTATCAGAACCTCCAGGGGTGTTTGAGGTTTTGGCAGTTGTTTCATAAGTGGTAGAGAAAGTTGTATGTGTAATGTTCGTTGTTATGGCAGGGACAGTGGTGGTAGCACTGCCTGCAATTGGTTTTCTTGTCGTAGTTGTGTCATGTATCTCCCTAACCCCAAGCAAATGCCTCAAATGAATATTGTGAGTCTGAGTAGTTAAAGAAAACTTGTTTTCCACACTGTGTTGGTCAATCCGTGCATTCAGCATCCTCTCTGTTTTCTGCAGATGGCTCTGGTGGTGAAACAGGGCTGTTTCCCATTTGCTGCTGACAATTTCTTCCAAAAGACAAAACAAATGACTTTTGTTAGAATAAAAAACTCTCAAGACAAATCTAACCTCAACCCCCCAACATGCAAACCAGAACACATATTCTGCAGTACACACAGAACAGTGGAATAAATCAGTCCTGAATTCAGCAATAACATGAAAACTCAAGACCTCCCTGCTTTTATTGCACATAATCCCTTTGAGGTTTTTTGGTTTGTCTTTTTCTGTCACAGACCTCTAGTATTTGCCCAACTAGAGAGTTAATTTCAGAAAAGGGGAGTAATGAAGTAGAGAGCTACAATGCAGAAGCACAGTGTTAACAGGAGCAGTCTTATAAATGTCAGCTCCTGAGAAGACGACTCATGCTTTCAAAGTTACACATCATCCACAAAGCCTTTGTGCCTAGATTCATAATTTTCACTTGTCAAAACTGAGCAGAAATTTCTACTCACACCTTCATATAACTGGATAATTTCCTTCACAACTAAGTGAGGTAGATTTATAGTGACATAAATCCCATCTGCTTATCATAAGTCCAGTTGTTAAATTGCAGAAAAACCTTTGCCAACTCAAAAGAACCATGAACAAATTCTTTTTTTTAAACTAGGGTACAGTAAACTCTTGAAACAAACTTTAGAAGATTGATTTCCCAATTATAAATAAGCTCCATTTTGTTATTGTGTCACTTTATTAAAACTGAATACCCTGGCACTGGAAAGTCACCATGAGCAATTGCTGCTCTGATTAAAGAAGCAGTCTGTTGACTCTGGAACAAAACCCTGGCAATCTGAGAGAAAAACAATGCCAGGACATTTTCCTTTCTCTGAAAAAAAGATATAAATACATCTGTTATGCCTTTATTTTCACTAGGACAGCGTGTGGCGTGCAAATGGCTTGAATGAATGATGTCTTCAACATGGAGACAAACTGTTACTCAGTAAGCATTACAAAAGCTATTCAAAGACACATCATGCACTCATGCAAGTGCCAGAGTCCCTAGGACAAAGTGAAACAGTTATTCCAGTGAACTGTGCCTACAGAATCACCCTGAAGGCATTTCACAACCCATCTTCCTCAGCTGAAAGCCTATCAAGGGTTAAACGCAGGCATTTAAAGCAAAAGAATAAGGTTTCAAAAGCCTGAAACATGGCTTTACCTGCAAGCAGGTCTTTGATGTCTTGTTCTCCAGCATCCTGGCACACACTCAGCTGATGACACTGCAGGAGGAGGCAGTGATTCTGATAGGGCACAGACCAATTACAGTGGTGGCTCCCTGAAAACAGCAGAGAAAATGGATTGCTACACACAGGATACCAAACATGCTGCTTCATGGCTCTAATTAAAGAACTGAAGGTAAAAAAAAAAAAAAGGTAAAAAAAAACACAACCAAAAAAATAAAAAAAAATCCCCAAACCACACAATATCTAGATGGTCTGGCCCTCAAGGATCCTGACTCAGCCTTAGTGAAAATAACCAAAGAAGACCAATGAAACCAATCTTGCCAATGCAGCTACCCACCTGTTTGTCTTCTGGTACCAGCATCTCCTGACAACAGCAATTCACTCACCCAGACAGGAACAAAATGCACTACAGTAAGGACCCATGTAAATTCATCTAGATGTCTTAATGAGGAAAATAACCATTAATGGCCATTAAGACCAGCATCTTTATTAGGTTCCTAACCATCTGAATGTCAGATATCCATCCACCTGAGCCAAGGTCTCATCTTCACCATAGCATCACCAGCTTTTTGTACAAGCTTTCTCATCTGACTAGACAGGATTGGGACCTTGACAAGGACAACTCAAAGACTCTTTTAGAAGTTTAATTCTTTGTAAAGACATCTAAGAGGTAGTGAGAAGTCTTTTAATCTCAACAGATTTGACCCTGTGCTTGGTTGCAGGACAAAGTGCTTTCTTCTAAGGCAGAAAACACACACAAATACCAGGAAGCAAAGATTATTCATTCTAGTGCAGCTTTCTACAACTGCACTGCTCACTTGCAAACATCTGGTAGCAGGGAATAATCATTCTTCAGTTCAAGTGACCCAACACTGTTTGCACGCTATCAGTGCACACCAACAGCACATGCTGTTTCTTGTGGAAGCTCGAAGGGCCCTGGGAAGCAGTTGTCCTGGATTCAATTTAATCAAAGCTGTCAGAAGTTATTCAGCCCCACAGCACTGCACAGAGAAGCCATAACTGTAAATGCCTGTAAACAACTGGAATTAAAAAAGAAAGTTGTCAAAGGAGCAGCAGAGACCTTCAGGAAGGAGAAAACACAGCTAGAATTCCACCCAAAGGACAAGAAGCTTACCTGAAGCACCTGGGCTCTGACAAGCCTGCCTGCATTGCTCTTCACTTGTAAGCTTGTTTATTTGCACTACATGGACTCCTCTCCCTTTCAGGGCAGAAAACTTTTGTTCACATATACAGATGGAAATCAACAGGAAGAACACAATGGCAGTCCACATCTTCAGGGCTGGCCTTACAGGGAAGCTTCTCTTCCCAGAAGAAATTCTCTCTTATATCAATTTCAGATCCACTGCAATATACCTATTAAAAACAACAACAAAAAAAAAAAACCAACAACAATTTATATCTCTATGAGCAAGAATGGAAAATAAAAAAGTACAAAAGTCAGACAAGTATCATTACACATCACAAACAAGCAAGGGCTCAGAGGCAGGAGAAGTAAAGACTTTTTCCAACTTCCCAGAGAAGTTCTTTCTTTACCAAAGGTCCTTTGCCCTTCCTGCTTCACATCCCAAAGGAGAACAGCTTAAGTCAAAAGCTATGTATACAGAGTCAATCTCAAAGACCAGAAGCATGTAGCAGCACAGATATGACGTCTTTGGATTCATTCTGGGACCCTTAATGTTGTACCCAGGCACAGTAGAAGGGTTTTCACCAGTTTGAGCACACTGATAATAAGGGGAACTATAGTCCTGGTCCTGCCTTTACACCAAGTCAGTTAAAACCAAGTAACCGAGGTTGATTTCTGCTTTGGTTTTCCTGCTCATTATAAAAAGAAATTTTGATTGAATCAAACTCCCCTATTCCCTATCTTCCAAGACATTACACAGACACAGGTGTTCCTGAAGAATATTCATATCCACATAAAGTAAGCCTTCATTTCCCCACATAAAACAACAGATAACGTATTTGCTTCATTATTAATGCAGACGTGTGACTTGGACCCAATGGAGGGGCTTTTATTTATCAGTGAAGACACTGAAACAGCTCCCACTGACATCAGAGCAAATTAGTAGCTTCTATCTGAATTTACCAACTTTAGTACCTTCTATCTGGATTTACCCTCTTGGTTCTGAGGTTTTTGGAGCTTCATACGAGCTTCCAAACAGTTCAGTCTGAACCAGACCTATTGTAAGCCTCTTTCCTAAGTAATTTTTAAGGGCAATCCTCTTGCCCATCACTAAAGCAAGCTTTAGTCACCATCCTGAAGTTAGGAAGAGGAATGTGACAGCCTTCAAAGAGTGTAGAGATTCAGCTTGGTGTGAGATCTCCAAGATGATGTGATGACTGCAAAGGCAGTTCATAACACAGAATGAGCAGCATGTGTGAATGGTATAAATATCACAGTGAAGACAATCTAGCAGTCCTCAGTAATGTGCGTAAGACCCTAATTTAGCCATCCAGGCTACAAGTCTCAGTTTCAACCATGAGAACTTGTTTCAACCATGCTTGTGAATTTCAGACTCTAAGAGCTATTTCTCCTCCAAAAAAAGCCCCAAATAATGTTTGTTAGCTGTGACAAAGACTGCAGAATTTTGATGCTTTGTACCATTAAAGTTTTGTCTCCAATTTTCCTTCTGCTATGTCCTAAAGCCCTGAACAGGGCAACAGAGTTTTAGCATCAAAACCACCCTATCTGAAAAGGGGTGAAATATAAACAGCTACCCCAAGCTTCCCAGAGGACACACAATACACAGGTCCACACTGGACTGTCAAAGAGCCAAAGATGGGGACAAAATTTGATTCTAAAATGCAGTGTCTCAAATTCAGTTTTCCTAGTCAACCTTCAAGTTTCCTGAGGAAGTCAGTCTCTTTCCTGCCTATTTATTCTAGTAAAAAGAGGGTTTTTTTACCTGTTAAAAATAGATGGAGCATTTTTAGATCTTCTGCTCTCCCAGAGAGATGGGAAGCCCAAAATGACTGTAGGGCCCTTGCATTGCTCACCTCAGCTCATGCACCCCTCTGCAGCTTTCCCCCTGGAGCAAGTGTGCACAGCATCAGGCTAATTTTGTGCAAGCAGGTTTCTCACTGCAGCCATAAGTTCAAGTCTGTGTCATCTCACCTGGCAGCTGGAAATATTTCTAAATCTGACCTGACAAGTCAGGGAAAGCAGGGAAAGGCAGCTCAGCAGCCCCATCTAGTCCAAGGCAACAGTGACTACGCCCAGAGTCCAGCCAGCACCAGCTCCACTGGGGCCTCTCTCCCATTACACACTATGCAAGCACAAACTGACTTTGCTCTTTCCATATCACTTCTTCTTCCAAGTGCACCTTAGCAAAGTTGAAAGAATCAGGACAGGAGAGGAGATGACCTATGCAATACCAGCTCAGCCTTTGCAACATGCTACACCAGCATCGGCTGCTCAGGAAAGAAGTCCCACGTTCTCCTCAGGGAATTGGCAATACCAATTTGTGTTGTTCAGCCAAGCCAATTTCAATACTTTTCCCACTGTCCCAAATTTCAAGGCACTTTTGACAAGTTTGTCTCAGCCTTTATCACACTCTTCACATATGCTGTAGATTAACCACCGAAAGCTGCAGTTGGTAAGACTGGGAGCGATGGGGAAAGCAAGGGAAAACATTAAATATTCTTCCCATGAGAGATTTTCCTAGAGCAGACAGCAAGGACTTCCTTTAAACCCCAAACCCTTCAACTTAACACAAGTGAACAGGGTTCCCTCAAAGACAACACAGGTAGCTCACCTCAGAGCACTGTTTGGCAATCTGCACTCGCACCACATGGTGCCAAAGTAGGTGCACTTTTAAAAAAGTTCACAGGTCATAGTCAGAGATTCAGAAAGCAGTACTTAACCCACAAACAAAAAGGAAAAAAAAATCATTAATGTATTTCACATTTTTAAAAGTGCAGCTTATGTCCCTTTTCAAGGTCCAGGATTTCTAAGAAAAATTATTCTACAACCTAAGAAGTGACCCTGAGAATTAATTACCCATGTAATAATGTATGCATACACTGTTTTAAATAAACTAGTAAAGAATAACAGCAATGAACACAAACACTAAACATTTACTGTAGGAGGTTTTTTAATACCTTTAGTAATAATTTTGCAATTATAATAATCTCCTTCAATAAATTTCTTGCATTGCATTTTGAAATTGCAGATATAACAGCATTATAGCTATAAATAAATATTATCATTATTATTATTATCGTTAAAATCTAAGTTTTAGGACAAATAAAATCTTAATACTAATCTCAACCAACCCAAGAACTACATATATTGCAAGATCAAATGATCACCCCAGTAGCTAGAAGCTGTTGCATTAACAAAGATTCAGAGATGTTTTATATCCCCAGCCACATAAATTCACTAGAAGCCCTTCCCATCGTGGCTGACTTTGGTGACTTGACTGCAACAACTGCAGAGAGAAACAAAACCCAAGAAAATTACTCTCAGCCCTTCCAAAATACCTGGCAGCCTTTCTGGATTAGGCCAGCATTGGTTTAGGGGGACATGCCACGCTCATGCACAAGAGATTTGTCACCCCTTTCCCTCTCACTAAACATGCTCTCCTCAGGGGCCAACTGGCAACACCTCCCCTAAGGCACTCAATACAAGATTACAAGCTTGAAACACTTTCCAATGTCCTTAAGGCAATTACAGAAATCCCTCTGCAGACTGCAGAGTGAGTGTGTTAAGCAGACAAACACAATGCACAGCCTGTTAAGTGTATCAGACAAGAAAACAGCTCCTTTCCAAGACCAGTGAGAGGATAACCAGCTGCAGCCATACCTTAATGCACTACAGATGAGGCTTGGGATGCTGTATTAAGTATCAGAAACTCCAGCTAGAGGCGTGTTTTTGGGCGTCTCCCACCTTAGCCAATTCCATTCATCCAGAACAGGAGTTACAATTACTTGCAGATCACTTTTCCCAGCTTAACAACTGCCCTCTATTATCACAAGCAATAACTTCTATTTCTGACTGCCTGTCACACTTCTAGCCAGTCCCACATGGCTCCATCAGTACGGCTTTTATACTCTGAGCACCCACCCCTCCCAACCTACATCCCAGAACAACACCAACTAAACCTTCTTGTCCAAACCGTGTTGATCCTTGCCTGGATAACAGAGTCCAAGAGATGAATGCTACTGCTCCCCCCAGAATTAATTTTGAGAAACTGGGGAAAAATTCACTCCTCAAGCACTACCTTCTCCATCTATAGAACATCCCCAAGGAAATTCAAAGCAAAACCAAACCACAAAAGATAGCAACAAATAAAATCTGGGAAAAGACTACACTCTGAAAAATACAAAGTTCACTTTTGTTATCTGTGGCTGTAACTCAGCAGGGAACAGGCACGTTGGCAAACCAGAATAACTTTGAGTCAACAACTGAATGACTGATGACTTTGCAATGTACACACATATCCAGAGGGCACTGCCTGCTGGGTTTCAGAAGAGTTCCTCACTTCTTGCTGATCTCACAGGGCTTAAGCCAAGGAATTTATACAAATAAAAAAAATTAATCATTATTTCAAAGAACAATGATTGGGATCATGTTGCAAGAGCAGAGAGAAGCCCATGGAATACAAATCCCATTCCTCCATGCTCCCCCACAGCAGCTTCAGCTGTTCCTGGTTAAGCAGCTGCAAGGTGCACGTGGTGACTGCACCAGGGTGAAGAGAGATACAGAATTAGACCAAAAAAACACAAGAAGAGGGAATGTGGGTGTTAGAGATCACAGGTACAAAGTGTGCAAAGCAAATAATTTAGGGCAACACATGGTCCTTTGAGCTGTCATTGAAGAGCCTGTAGACACTGCCTCAAAATTCATACCCACAAGTGTGCATGGCTTAAGTATGAAATAAGATTGGAGTTGCAAAGAAATATTCTATCTACAGTATAACAACAAAGCAAGGAAAAAGGGTGGAATACCTTTTGCAGACAATAATGCTACTCTCCCATCAAACTGAGAAGGCATAAGGCTGTTTCCCACTTGCATCTGCTGCTAAACACTTGACATGTTGTTAGCTCTCTAAAAAAGTACAACATTTCTCTCTTTAGAAAAACACAATTAAACCAAATTTTGCTAAGGCAAGACAAGAACATCTCATTTTGTAAATTGAGGCAAGAATACAGGAGACAAGCGATCTGCCCTGCAAACCTCAGATGCATTTTATTTCCCAAGCTTCTCTCCATGATGGAAGCTGGACATGAAGATAGGTTTGGAGACAGAAGGGGCAACAGCAAGGCACATGAGGTTGACCCAATGTTAGCTGAGTACAACCACATGAAGTTATATGATTCTCTTAAAATCAGCTTTAGAGCTATTAAGTTCCTTTGGCTCCCCAAGAAAGTTACTGACAAGCTGCAAAGCTGTTTCTACCAGCTTTACTCATCTCCATCCCTCTGTTCCTTGGTTCCACTCTCAGGGCACAGGGCAGACAGCTTACACAGTTGAGAACAGTCCACACTGCCACTATTGAGGCTTCATGGCCATCATGCTTTGCCTCTGAAGAAATAAATGTTAAAGCCTAAAACTCACAAACCAGCACCATCCATCATCCTTTCTCACCCATATTAGTACCATGTGCTGCAGTTCTGATGCTGAGAAGTACTACTCAGCAAAACATTTTTCCTGTGAAAAATGATCAGACAGATATTTGATTTATGAAAATGTGCCTTGTTTTGAAATATTTGAAACAATCTAGTTTTAATATACAGAAAAGCAAGCTGCCAAAGGCTAACTGCATAAAGTTGTGACTGAACAATAAATCTGTCAACAAAAATACCTTAAAGCAATAAAAATGTGTACTATGGCTCAACTGCAACCTTCCCTAGTCTGGTCTGCACCCGAAGCAGATAAAAGTTTTAGGACGTGTTGTTGTCTCATGGGAACTGGAGATCATATGCAGGGCATTTCACACCATGTGTTTCAAATTAACCAGCTTTCAACAAGACCCTCAAAGGAACTATCCCAGTGGGCTCCCACACGAACTCTGCAGCTCTTGAACTAACACAGAGCAAAGTTCACCAGGAAGGGTGAAAGGCCAGCTCCCGGTGCTGGTTTCTCCAAGTGCCTGCAGAAGCAGGTACTCTGCAGTGCAGGTGATTCATGCCTGCTGAGGGATGGCATTAGAGGCAAGAACCAGCAAGTTCCACATGCACAGAAATAAACAGTGCCTGAGGTGCTATTGAACCCAAACTGACAAGTGTGGAGCTAACAGAGACTTAGCAAGAAGCAACTTCAGCCTGAAGGTACAAACAACCAAGTTTTTTACTCCTGGAGCAAGTGCCAGTGTGCTGGAGTCTGGTCAACCACCCACCTCCTGCCCTGCAGAATTTCACCACAGTCAGCAAATTCCTGGCAATCCAGACCAATCCAAGTTTCACTGAAATGCTATCTTCCACTCCAGATATTTCTGAGAGATCATTATGCTCCTCTATAGGTTCATGTAGCAGAAAGACTCATTATAGGCCCATGGAAACACAGGACATAACCTCCATCCAGAAGCCAAGGTTCTGCAACTCTGCTCAGAAGTTTAAGCCTGTGCATGGCTTTCAGCAGGGTTACACACAGCAAAAACTGTCACCTTAAGTTACAAAAGCATCAGGCAAAACTGTGGGAGCTCAGCACCTCAGGAAAAGTTCAGGGAGGCTGCAAACAGCCAAAACATGACCCCAGTGCAATGACCGAAAGGGAATGTCTGCTCAGCCCTAAAACAACTGGAGCAAAGGGAAACGTCTTTGGAAGTAAAATCTTTGTGCATATCCTGAAATATGGAAAATAAACACAAAAGTAAAAAAATATTCCAAACACATGTGGCTCCACCTCCAGTTATCCTCACAAGCAAAACAACCTGTAGGCTCCTAGATCATAGGAGGTTTCCCCTATTTAAGCAAAAAACTCAGGTTAAAAAACAAAGGTAGTTTCATATAAAATATCCCCCAGGTGAGATGCAGCAAAAAGACACTCCATCTTACCTCAATGCAATAGGACACTGGGGAGGTTTCCACCATACACATGTTAGGACAAAGAAAAGATTCTTCCTGAAGTCTCCAAGCCAGGAATACATTTATAGCAATACCAAATAAAGTTTGGCACATGCACCCCTGCTTTGTGATTTTGACAGCTTGAAAGGTGCAGAAATCACAGAATAGGGAGGGTGGGAAAGCTTAGCCAAATCTATTTTTTCCAAACAAAGAAAGAATCAAATACAGTAGCAGTTCTCTTCATCCTTGCTGGTCTTCCCTGTGGCAGGTTCTTCTTAGCCAGCAAGTCTTCAGGTCATGCAACAACCTCAATTTAAATCTATCTGCTATCAGAACGTAGAGGAAAAACATCCTTCCCTCTGCTTACTCTCATGGGCTGCCAAGGCAGCATCTGCAGAAGTGCTTCAGCCCAGCTCTTGGGTCTCATCTCCTACACACCAACAGGGCAGCAGCTGTGCTCTCCTACCTTGTTCTAGGTTCCCTCTTCTCCATTTCAGAGTAACTCTTTATTACAGTTTTGAGTCTTGATACTCAAAATCTGATTAGGAAATCAAAGCAAAATAAGCTTGATTTGAGCTCCTCAAAGCTCTTCCAGTACCACAGAGCACCTCATTCATGAAAGAGGGACTGCACAGGCAGCAGCAGGTTCTTCTGAACCTTTCTGAGCTCAGTATAGAAGGTCTGTCTATCTGTCTGTCTGCTGCTGATGTGGCTAACAAGAACTCCAAAACTGCTCCAGGGGGTCACCTGAATGTCATGGTCATTGAGAGAAAGTTAGCAGAGCAGCTCACCAAGAGATTACAACTACCACAAACATCAGTTTAACTTGTAGCAAAGATATTAATGTGAAAAGTGTTCTGTATTTGACTGGACAGATGGGGCCACAAGTACAGATATTTTCAGAAGCCATCTCAGATGCCTCTGTGCTTATATCAGTCTTCAATTTTTGCTCAGCAGTACAGCAGCAAACATAGGAAAAAACCCAAAGCTGAAATCTCTCTCTCAAATTTTAACACCTGAAAATCAGAAGGTTATTCTTACTCCTCCAGAAGCTGCAACCTAGAAGCAGCAGGAAGACTGAACCTATTGGAAACTTCTGGCTACTGATTTTATGCCAAAGATGCTCTGATCCTGTAATGAGGGGAACAGTGAACTAGAAAAGCCAAACTACCAACAAGATAGACCCTGGTTACACCCTGGTTCAAAGATGAGTTCCTCATAGATTCATGGTCTAGGCCAAGAGCTTCCCTGGGAGAGGCTGTCCAAGCTCAGACAACAAAAATAAGGGAAAGGACAAGCATGTGAAAACCACACTACAACCAGTAACTTTCCCTGCTTGCTTCTGACTGGTGTTCTGAAGACTTCAGCTCCAGTGTACTCCAGTACAAACCTGTCCAATATCATCAGATCAGCAGAACACCATTACAGGTTGGGAATCAACAGGTGGAACAGACTGTGACTGAATGAAATCAGATACAAAACAAAAGATGTGCCAAGAATTAAATAACTCACACTTGAGTTAACATGCACTTCTACCTACCAAACAAGACCTTTTGTTTCAAATTCTTTGCTGCTAGAGACTCTGCAAGACTGGAATGAGAAATGGCTATAAATGCAGAAAAGTGAGAACCCAGGCAGGCAGCACTGAGGTACAACACTTCTTCAGCCTCATTCTAAACAAAGTTTAGGACCCTCAGAGAGGGTTTAGAGACCTGACTAACAAGTCCACCATGAAGGCTGAAGAGTCCCATCAGCTGGTTGTAGGGACCTCAAACCCATAAACCTGCCCCTGCCCTCTCAGCTGCTCTTGCTCCTGTTCAACTGTAATGAAGCAGAGGGGTTAAATCCCACGAGTAAACTGCCTCAGAGCACAAAGTGAAGTGGCACCAATGCTGCTTTCCTCAAAAGCTGCAGTTGGTAATGAACCAAGAACTGCCCTATAAGCAGCAGAGTCATCCCTACAGAATGTCAGGAATCTCAGTGACACAATGCTTGTTTGGCATCACAACTGTCAACTACTGAGAAGTGTGTTTGCTGCTTAAAACCATCCAGAAATCTGAAAATTTCCAAAAGAGATCAGAGAAAGCTCCAGAAAACAATGGGTGAGAGGACCTGAAGAGACTTCTCTTCAGGTTCCTTCTCTATTTTGAGCAATTTAGGACAAGCATCTTCTTGGGATGTAATGGAGAAGGGCACTTTCACTTCAATTGCTTGGAATTATATCATGAAGTAAATCTGCCCAAGCTGACAACAGAGCAGAAAAACTGCACTGCAGTGGATTTGTTGAGGATTTTAGGGTTAGTTTTGGGTTTACATGCCTTTTATTCTGACAGCCATCTGAAGAGGATCTTGCTTAGCAAACCCCCTAGCACCTATAGGCCAAGACAGAAAACTCTCTACCTATGCAGATGCATATTAACATCTACAAAATCAAATAATCTCTAACAATTTAAACCACATGCTCACCATTTCAGTCTTTGTTTTTTAAAGCACTTCCCTCTATCAGTAACACTCCTGAAGATAACAGAAAAATACTGAAATAAATCTGTCCGCATCTCTTATTTACAAATTCTCTCCTTCACTCAGACATCTTTTATGCAGATGAATCTGTATGAAATCTTGTGTTACAGCTCTATGTTCACTGGATGGCATTCACTGTATCTTGCTAAGAAGCAACTGTAAATGTGAATGCCTGAGTCAGCTGCTTATCACAATTTTGAAGCATGTACTTTAACTCCAGAAGGGACCTCTGCAGGTGTTATCTTACTGATTTACTGCAAACAAATTTGTCCCAAGACATGCAATAACTTAAGAGCTCATTCAGTAGAGGGGGTTTGTTTTCAGTCAGCTCCCAGGGGACAGGTTGCCTACTCCATAGTTTGCATCACATCTGTTTCCACTTTCAGAGGGGTCAAAGACCAAGTGCAGAACATACCACCCACAAGGAACTGCTTACTAATATTGCCAAAAGTTGCAGAAAAAAAAAAGGCAACCAAAATCCCCCAACTCACCAGCATTTTCTGTTTATATTCTATTTTTAAACTCTTTCATTCAGATATTCCTTAAGAAGATGGATCATCACCACTGGAATTCCACTTCTGCTACAGAAGTGAATTTCAGAATTTTTGGATTACAGAAGTTAATTCACATATTTCATTACATCTACATATATCTAGCTTCTATATATTACAAGATCTTCAAAGCCTACATATCCTTGCTCCCTTTGTAATGGACAGAAAAGCAACAAACAGGAATCTACAAATACATGGGATTCAGTCAAAAGCTATTTGGTAAAGAGCAAACAAACACAACTTCCTGCTTTTGCTTACTAAGTCAGCTTGCAACAAAAGCCATCTGCATTAGAGCTCAGACCAGGCCATGTGCTTCTCAAACTCAAGCAAGTGTCCCTGAAGAATGTTATCAGCTGTTTCCACACAAGCATGTCTGTCTTGGGCAGGAATTCCTCAAACACACAAAGCCCATGTTTAACTTTATATGTGAGATTAAGTCTAGCAGAACCTGTGGAGCCTGGGACCTGCATAAAATTGAGTTGTGTAGCCACCAGCAGGCTCATGACTCTGCATTCCCTTGCTGGCTTCACCACCCAAAATGCATCATTGTCAGAGATGCATTTCAGCCACAGCACATGTCCACCCCAGCCACCTCAGAGATGGCCATTACAGCCAGAATACATGGGCCCTGCCACTTATACAATGCAAATATAAACTGCTGGCAATCCCTTAAAAAAACATCACCATAGATGAAGATATAATTTATGTCTTAGCAATGCACGTTTGCAGCCCAGAAAGCCTGGGCTGTATCAAAAGCAGCAGACCAGCAGGTCAAGGGAGAGAATTCTGCCTCTCTACTCTGCCCTGGTGAGAGCCCACCAGGAGTGCTGTGTCCAGCACCCCTCCTATGAAGACAGGTTGAGAGTTGGGGTTGTTCAGGCTGGAGAAGAAAAGATTTTGGGGAGATCTCATTGCGGTCCCTCAGTACTTAAAGGGGGCATATAAAAAAAGAGGGAAATGGACATTTTACAAGGGAAGACAGTGACAGAACAAGGAGAGATTTAGATTAGATGCTAGGAATAAATTCCCACTGTGAGGGTGGTGAGGCACTGACACAGGTTGCTCAGAGAAGTTGTAGATACCCCTTCCCTGAAAGTGTTCAAGGCCAGGTTGGAAGGAGCCCTGAGCAACCTGATCATCTCTGCCCACGGGGGGTTTGGAACTAGCTGGTATTTAAGGTCCCTTCCAAGCCTAACCCTTTTACAATGGGAATAAATGCTCTTTGCTGTACATAAAGAATTTCAAGATATCACTGGGCATTTCTCATCCGTCAAAATTCCCTATCCTTAAGCCCCTTAATAAGACAATCTCTGTTTATCTTGAGAAAGAAAAAAAACAAAGCTTTTTTTTTCCCCACCATGTTCTCCTCTTTTAATTAGATACAAGAGTTTCAATCTAGATGCTACTGCCAGCAAGACAACACACTGATGATGTAAAGTTTCATCAAAAGGATTGATGGTATAGAGGAGTTTTGCTGACACAAAAACACCAACTCAACCTTTGTAATATGGGTTTGTCCATAGCACAACAGGGCATCAGTTCAAAAGAACAGAGCAGAGGCAAGGCAGATCAACCCTCCCTTATCTCACAGGGTAGGAAAAAGGGTGTGAAAAGACTGAGTCATTTGTGTATAGCTATAGGAGGAACTGGTCAGAGCTGGAAGTAAGTGAGTATCAAGCCTCCTGAAATCCAGCTCAGTACCCAGCCACAAGTCAGCCATCTCTTCCTATGAAAGCACACATGTAGAAAGTGTGTCATTAGGAGCATCTCAGGAACATCCAGAAATACCTGCTGTGGGATTTGTCTTTTCAGATGAAGAGAGGGAAGAGGAGTGTTCCTACAACATAACTTACTAACAAATCAAATTCTTATATCAATATTCAGGGCATGATGTACACTGAGAAATGTGGAAGTAAAGAGGTAACACAAATGCATGAAGCAGCCTCCTCTCTACTTTATGGCTGTTTAATCTTAGACAGACCCCAAATATTTCCCTTCAACCAGTTTGCATTCAGACCACCTTTATTTCCTGTTCTTCAGTTTATTCCTTGTGAACAGAAATTAATTTTGCCCTCACCGATCTGCACATGCTCAGTTCCTGATGACTGCTACAGAGTTTCTCTCTACTAATTGGCTTGTTTTACAGCAGTTTCAAATCTATCCAGAGAGAACAAAAGCAAAAATAATGATTTTGAGTGTAGAAACTTACCATGCAAACACTTGTAACTGTTTTCTTGCTGTTAGGAATTATTGCGCCTTTAGGGAAAGCAAAAGCCAATAAAAGCCTGGATACAGTAGGACTACAGCTGAAAGCATAGGAAAAAAATGTGTAAAATGTTATTGTATGCAACCAGAGAGACATTTCTGTGAGACTGTCAAAGCATTTTCACAAAGAGGTGGAAGAGTGGAAAGGTTTATCCTGCTTTCTGTACAGGTTATCCTGCTTTGTACATGCTTTCTATACAGAGAAGCTAAACAAAAAAAAAAATATAGAGAAGAAGACTCAGCAAAAGAACATGCTTAATCCTATTAAAATTAATGAGATTTCATCCTGGTCTCCACACACTAGTTGTTGTAGGAGTTTAACTTAAGGGGATTTAAAACCAGATTTAGTTAAAGTGCTGCAAAGTCTCCTCAAGCCAAACAAACATAAATCCAACACAAACATGTAAAATTCAACACAAATTTTATCAGTCACTCTACTTCACCCCTTTTTTTTTTTTTTTTTTAACAAATCTGAAACTAGGACACCAGGACACATGAGAAATACATACTGACATGTTTTGTTGGACTATTTTGTAAGTAGTTCTCTGGCCTTGACACCAAGTCAGTCAGGTGGAGCCAGGGAAGGCAATCCCAATGCCCTCCTGGGCAGACATTGTCAGCAGAAGCAGTGAAAGGGACTTGCTGAATGTCTCAATAAGTTAATAAAAAGGCTTTTGTACACAGAGCACTTCTCCTTGCCTCTCTTTGTACTTAGGGAATAACAGAGGTAGCTATGGGGGCTTGGATACCCCATGGCCACATCTGCAGAACACAATTTACTTGTCCTTTAGGGGACACAGCCCAGCTGAGTCTTCCCAGGCAAAGGTGCCAGGAGCTGTGGTGATGAACAGAGATTATCCAGGCACAACTCTGCCAGCAGAGGCCGAACTTCCTGCTCCAGTGGGGGCCCAGCTGGTTCCTCAAGCAGGTGCAAGATGTACAGACAACTGGGTCCTGCCACCCTGGGGGACAGTCCAGCTGGCTGCAAATAAAAAAGTACTCTTATCTCTGTCTCTCTGCCTTCTGCTCCTTTCTTCACAGCACACTGTCCTTCAAGAAAACAACCACCCAAACAAGCACCCAGTGTGCTTTCCAAATGGTTGACAAGTTTTGTGAAACAGGAGGAAAGGACGTGATGAAGAATCCAGGCCCACACACTGTCATCCCAGAGACCTCATATTCTGCAAAGCATGTTTAAAGACCAGCCTTCCCACCATGGCAATGCCACCACTGGACACAGGGCTGCAGTCCCACCCAGTTTCACCCCTTTTTTTTGCACCACGGTGCTGCCAGAGCAGCAGCACACCTACCTCAGCACTAAAACCCAAGAGCTGAGCCTTGAGGAGGCTCTGCCCAGAACAGCAAAGAAAAATAAAGCCAGCAAGGAAATGGAAGACTGTCAGACCTCTTGGCATCTATGGTGACGGGCATTCAAAACTGCCCTGAGGAAACCTCATTCCAGTGAAATCATAAGAATAGCAAAGCAGAGCCCTCAGTGAAATGCAATGTTTTCACCTACAGAACCAAAGCAATGAGCAAGTCAGACAGCATAACAGCAAGCAGCCACATGCTACTTTACACACCAGCAGGACAATCATGGGGTTCCACTGAGCATTAGACCCCACTTCTGCAGTTCTTGCTACTTACTTTCATTGGGTAAGTTGTTCACAGGAACAAGCAGAAATGTCCATGCAGACATTCCTTCAAGAAGGGGATCTCCACACCATGGCAGAGACAAGCTGTCCTTTCCTGAATGAACTGCTGCACCACAAGCACCCTGAGCACCTTACCTGCATGGGGACTCTCTTGCATTGCCAGCAGTCAAAAGCTGGAGGAGCTGTGAGCCTAAAATGCACAACCAGGTCCTGCCTGCACTAAATTTCAGCATTGTCACTGTCCCTGCAGTGCCAGAAGAATCCTTAGACCCCAGCTGCCAATTCACAATGCCTTCACTAACTCCCCCCAGACTAAGCTGCAGGAAGGGAACCAGAAATGACTGGAGGAATGAACACATCAAATGCTTGCCACCAACAAGCAAGAACAGCTGTTTTTTCACAAGACTTCTTGGCTCTGCTATCAACAAGGGAGCCCTCTGGGAGCCCTTTCCAGACCCAGACAGGCTGGGTATCACTGACATGTGGGGTATGACAAAGGATTACACCTGCAGAACAGGCTGGAAGCTGGGAAGGGAACCAACCTTGCTAAGCCAGAGCACACAGTGTCAGATGGCATCCAGCAACAGCACACACAGCAGGGACACTGCCCTCCCAGTCCTTTTAAGGGCAGGGAGGGAAAAAGAAGTCATAAAGATCATCTGGTCTGGCTGCTGGTTCAGCACAACCCATGGAGTTTCATCCAACTACTGTGTTGGACAGGGGTGGGAAGGGCGTATCATGTACCTCACGAATGAACTTTGAACCAGCTGTGTATAGGTACAGACACCTTCAGAAAAGCATCTCATCCCAATTGAAACAAGGACAAACAGCCAGCTGGTGTGGGTTGGCATTGCTCTGCAATGCACAGCAGCTGAGGAACTACCTGCAAGCCCTGATGAATTGACTGCTTTTCCGCCAGAGTTTCCCATGCACAAACATCTCCGTTCCCTAATGTCCCTGCAACATTTTCTAATAAGATTTAGCCAGTAACATAGAAGTGAAAACTCTGCTAGTACGTTTCCCATAAACCAGGGTATGCATCTTGACATTTTAAAAACATCACCAGGTCTACAGCATTGAAGTTTTTCATCACCAGAGCTTGAAATTTTGCTTGCAAATTACTCCCATAGCCTTCAAAAAGCCTGTGCCAGGAGACTTCCCTTAGAAGGCAGAGGTTCCAGGTTCTACGGATGTACCAGTAAGAATTTCAATAATAGATAGCCAGATGCAAAGTCTGTTTCCTTGCAGATGGGTTTATAGATCCAGCAGGGAATTTGCAATTAAAAACAAAAAATAAAGATGTCCTCACCAACATGTTAAGAGGTATGTAGCCTGGAATTTCTCCCAAAAAAGTACTAGAACAATACACGTGTGCATACATGCATTATGTATACATAAAAGCCAGAACCAGGCAGCAAATACTCAACACATGCACAAGTCTACTACAGACACAAAAGCTAATAAAAATTGATGGACTCCTTCTAAACTATCCACTGCCATATAATGGACTGCATTAACATACACAGTAGCGGTTGATTATGGTAGATAGATTAGATTAATATAAAAAATCATGCACTTTTGAGACAGAAACATTGCATCAACTGGCATCCTATAGCCTAGTTTTCAAAGCTACTGCTCAGCCACAAACCCTCTGAGGACTGAAGAACACCGAATGTTCACTATCAGCAAGTTTACATCGCTCATCAAAACTGCATTGCAATCTATCTTAAGGTGGGAAGGATTTCTTGGGTTTGTCTCTCCAGTAAGCAGTCAGATAACTCACTTGATCAGGAAACAGCAGTGGTGTTGCATGACCAAGTCTGGCAGGGATTCAGTCAGCTAACACGTAGGACACCAAGGAACATTACGTGACACGATCCTGTGACAGGAGTTTTCTTTGCCAAGCCTAGAAAACAAAGTTTGGGAGACAGAGGGGAAAGTTAAAAGATTTGCTGAATCTGAAATGCTGATAACCTGATGAAGATTCACTGCAATAGGATATCTCCACAGAATGCCATATTTGAGAGCTTTGTCAAAGAACAGTGGTTATTCTTCCTGCCATTTCCTGGACTCCAGCTGACACTTGGCTAACATCGCCCAGGGTACAGCTAAACCTTCTGAAAACCTTTACTTAAGGTTTACTTAGGATAAACTGAAAAATATTCCAGTGCGATACCACAGGATGCCACTTAGCAGTGTAACCTCACTCTCACGCACTCAACATTATCTGCTCGGACACACGACATACACATATCAGCGATGCCGTGCCTAAGGGTGGCGACTCCTGCAGACACGGATCTTTGAGGTGGTCCACAGGGCCTAAAGATGTTTCACTCCGGCGGTGAGTTACTTGCTGAGTCAATCACCTCTTCCCCGCAATGAAACCCAGTTCTGCCCGCTCCCGCCTCCCCGCTAACAAAACCATCTCCAGGCGCTCACAGAACTGCAGGGGAGCAGAGCCACCGGGCTGCAACTTACTGCGAAATTTGCTCGCAACTCGGGCCACAAACGCACTCGCAACTTAAGCGGCAGTTCACGGGAACGG
>VZTB01012991.1:1356877-1419017 GCA_013397245.1 Thryothorus ludovicianus | reverse complement strand
TGGGGTGTCTGCGGCTCTGTCTAGGGCGCGGCAGCCGGGGGCTGTTTTCCTGCTCCGCCGGGGTGCTCCGCCCGGCGGCAGCGGCTGCGGGCCGTGGCACAGCAGCAGGAGTGGCCTTGGCCAAGCCCCGGTTGGTGCCGACCCGTGCGGGACGCGGCTCTGAGCAGCCTGCTCTGTGCGGGGATGTCCCTGCCACGCTGGAACGGCATCTTCCCTAAAGCCCCTTCCAACCCAAACCAGTCTGTGGTTCGTTATCACCGCCCAGCAAGGGAAAATAAAAATAAAAATATAAAATAAAAATAAATAACTGTACTGGCTAACAGCGTCTTGCTATCCCAGAATATGAAAAACACACATTCCACCATAATCCAGACATAATTGTTCCCATATAACCCCTACACTGTGCAAGTCTTTGCTTTAGTGGACATGGCAGTCCACTGCCCACAGCACTGCTTAAACAGAGAATGCTGCTGAAATACTCAATCAAAGACCAGAAATCAGCTCTTTGACGATTGTTTTGTTGTTCTTGGTGTTGCTGTCTATGGCAGAAGTTTGCACATCAGTAGCCCCCAGTTGCTTGGGCCAAACCTTACTGGCAACAGAGCTTTGAATCTTTTACATACCATGTACTGCTCATGTATATATAGACACATACATGATATAAATGTCTGAGCTGCACTCTGAAGTGTGGAGCTGGCTCCATGAAATGGCATCAGGTGCAGGACTTCAAGAATCCCTGGGCGCCCTTTTTTGAGCAAGCACTCTGTCTCCTGAATTCAGCTCCTTTGGGTTATTTCCAGATTGCCCAAAGAAGAGAGGCATTAGACACTGGAAGAAATTCTTTACCGTAGGGGTGGTGAGTGTCTGGATCAGTCACTGTGGGTGACAGTCAGAAGCTGTGGTTGCCCCATCCCTGTCAGTGTTCAAGGCCAGGCTGGATGGGGCCTGGAGCAACCTGGTCTAGTGGAAAGTGTCCCTGTCCATGGCAAGGGGGTTGGAACTAAGTGATTAAGATCTCTTCCAACTGAAACCATTCTGTGATGCTAGGAAAAGAGAACAATCAGAAAAAACACACGGAAACCAGCCTTGTGCACACATAGACACAGTCCAGACTGTGAGATGCTTCACATAGTAAGTGTACTATTAAACAGGTGAGGGAGGAATCCTTGTTCCTTCAAGTCATGTATGGATTTGTCTGCTACTGCTAATCTGGCCATAGATGAAAGTGATGCCAAAATCATTCACACATCCCAATGTAATTTTAGAACACAAAAATTTGCTTTTCAAAATGAGCAGTGAGGAGGAGGAGGCGTAGGAGCTGAAACCATGGTCCATCAGTTAATTAAAAATAGACAAAATGCAAAGCTGGCCAGCATTCTACATTAAGTGGTCCATTTAAAGCATGTCTGTCTGTATACATTGTATAGATATATAATTCCTTCATTCACATAGGATACCACCATTTACTGAAATATTCCCTCCTTTCCAGAGGAGGAGGAAGGGAGAAGGAAGCTCTGCAATATAAGAGAATTAGAAGAGACAGCTGAAGGGGGGAGGGAGTCTGTCTGCTGTAGAACAGATTATCTGGCAGGGCCAAGCACAATGGTGGAGGAAATATTTTGAAGCTGTTGAGCAAAGCACAAGGGCACGTGGCCCTTAGGGTCGGTGTAGTGGAAAACAAGCACATTTCTGGGAAAAACAGTCCCAAGAGAAAAAAAATGCCCATAGAGAAGTCCAGATGTGCAGTGGGAAAGTACAGGCACTGAAAAAAGCTGTGATTGTGCAGCCAAAGAGAATGGGCTGTCATGAACGTGCCCTCACTCACCCGTCTCCTTACGATGCGTGGGCTGTTTCGTTTGAGACACCCAGAGGAAAATCTTGAAATGTTTAGAGATCTTTGCAACTTTACATGTCTCGTGTGAAAAGCCAGGGTGCTAAAACATGCTTGCAATAGCAGGTTTTCAAAGAATATAAATGAGCTTTCAGTTGGTTTGCATTTATTCCAGAATGTCAAGAGAGTAGAGATTATGGGATATAACAAAATGTTATCAAAGGGTTTTGCGCTGGAGGAACAGGAAAGGAGATTTTAGGATATTAGTTTAAACACAAATGGCTTCAGTATAGTCAAACTATGTCCCAGACATTAACCCATTCAGGGGCTTTGCACTGGCTGAGCTGGAGACCAAAAGGCAAATCTGTTTTTAGGAAGTAACATATTTCTATTTTAAGAACAGATGGTGATTTGAATGGGGAATATTTGCTCTACTGGGCTATTCAAATAAACGTAGCCAGTTAATGCAAATTAAAGATTAGTCATACATCTATTATGTCTAAGAAAATGTGGATCTACATTAAAACATATAAAAGGTTGAAACTCCCTGCCCTGCATTGTAATGGCCCATTTTGTCCAGTGCCAAGAGAGGTTCCCAGCCTGCTTGGGAAAGCTGTCCCCCCAGGGAAGCATCATCTTTCCAGCTCTGTGTGTGGTACATACAAGCTGCTATAGCAGAGTTTTAACTTGGTGTAGGCCAGATTCACCTCCAGTCTTAATTAAGCCAAGAATCTATTTAGCCTGCTATTATTTTTTCTGATAACCATCTTCTCATGGAGGACATGCCTGTGCCAACTCCCAGGCTGCGATTAGGGAAGAATCTGGCTAGAACTGTTGACAATATGTTTGCACAGTACTAAATACCATTTAATATGATCTATAAATATTTACACTTGGAGGAAGAGATTTGCTCTTTACATAGTTTGCATGCTGGCATCTGCTAGACTGAATAAATTACTAATGAAAATCACATAGTGAAAAAAAAAATCCATTATGGTTTTTTGGAGCTTTTATTTTTAAAGACAGTGGTGTGATAAGGAAATACATTCCTTGAGAATTACATTCTCTGCAAAATGCCATGCTGGAATAGGCTATTGCTCTATGCAACTGAGGCAGCCCAGACTGCAGGAGTGCTGGTTTTCCTAGGCTGACAGAAGAGACATTTTAGCTGGAGAAAGAGAGTCCTTGTTCTCCAGCAGCCAAGTGTACAATGGCTTGCTTTGGTATGACAATCTTGAAGGGAATGGGATTTCTTTCTGATCCTACATCTTTCCCAGGCCTGAATTCAGTCCCTCCAGATCATGAGTCTGGCCAACTCTTCTAAATTTTTGAGCCTTTTCAGAGCATTCTAGCTTCCTCAAGCAAGACACTGCATACAAATCTTGACTATCATTCTAAATTGGTTTTGGTGTATGTGAGAAAACATATGGAAATGTGAAACAAGTGCCCTTAAAAGTGATAATGTAGATAAACTTATCTAAATTTCACTGAGATTAACTGCTCATATTTGAGCAGAGGGTTTCCCATCTACTGACAGTAGTCAGTTTAAAAAATTATAATTAAGTCCCAAATGCTAATTTAAACTTATTTTAAAGCTAAGACTCTCATATAATTTAATTTAAACAATATATATCAAATTAAAGAATTGGTCACAAGGAGAGACCATCAAATTGACTGGATTTTTAATTTCTGTAAAACACTAAATGGATGCAAACAGCTACAAATTATCTTCTCTGTGCATCTACAGAACATTACTGCCATGGATATAACATTACTTGGAACCCATCAGGGTGCTCCTGCTTATGTTCAAACTCCTAGAGCTGTGCCACTGGCGTCACATTATTGCAGTTTTGCCATGAAAAATGCATATCACACTGCCAGAAATCCTTTCTCTTGGAAGCCATGGGAATCTCTGAAACACGAGTTAAATATACATCACCTCCTGACAGAAGCAGCAGGAAGATATTTCTAGCAGTGCCTTGTCAGATGTGTGTTGTACCTGACATCGTGGAGCAATGTGATCTCTTGTCCTGCGCTCATCTGCCTTCCCTTAGCTGTCTTTCTACCTCTTCCATCTTTTAATTAAGTCTGGCTGAAAATGGAGAGAGACACAAACTGCACAAGAAGTAGGGCAGAAAGGGGGTACCAGAAAACTGTTTAAATTGCTTTGGGGTCATGGCACAAGGCAGAAAGCAGCTCTTGAGAAGTTTCTAACCACGGTCCCACTGTTTTGCCCTGCCAACACACTGCAGCTATGAAAATCCTTAGCCGAGCACAAATGCGTGCTTCATCCGTGGAAGATGTGGAGTCAGGATGGGAGTGCTGTAGTTCACCTCTGGGCTGCAGTTGGCGGCTGTGCTCCATTCATGTGACCTCGTACACACTTCAGCAGGCAATGCTGCCGTCCTATACCTATAAATCCAGTATACTCCTATACATCCCGTGGGGTTATATAATAAACCAGAACTGGAGTTTGACAGATGAATTCATTCCAATTCCCAAGTGTCCAAATCCACATCGTTGGCTGTCCTGGCACTTGGATTCCTCGTGACGCAGACTCCAGCATCACCACAAGAGGGAGGATGTGGTGTTTGCTGCTTCTGGTTTGTAACGCTCGCGTCGAGAGAGATGCGGGACTTGTCCGATGCTTATTGTGCAGAAACACACAAGGGCTGGTCCTCACATGCAAAAACACCATTCTGTGCAGACAGGCTTTGCTTCACTAATGGGGGTGGAAAACACTTCCAGTAAGTTAATTGATGATTTTTTCCTAAGTGAAGCATGCTCTCGCTGGTCAGTACAAGCTGCCTTGTCCACACAAAGATTTTATACACGCCCCTCCTGGCATAGGTGTGACCGTTCAGGGAAGTAGAAGGGCTGGGAGGACAGATCAGAGTGGCCACTCCAGGGATATAGCCAAATTCTCATGAGAGCTGCTGCTGACCTGGTTTCTGCTCTGCTCTGTTTAGCTCACCCATAAGGATTTCTGACTCATGCAAGAATGCTTTGCACTGACTGCTTCCTTTTTTTTTGCAGAACAGCCCAAGCTGGTGGAAAGAATATATTTGGGAACAAGAGGTAACCCCTTCAGAAAGTAATGCTGGAAAAGCAACATAACCAAGAATCCATACAGGGGGAAAAGTGGGGGTTTGGGTGGAGTGGCAGAGAACAGGAAACTGCCACTATGAAAAGACAAAAAAAAAAAGAAATAATGGCAGTAGTTACCAAATCTCATCTTTGCCTAGAGCTATGCCAGGGAGATTTTTAATTTGAGGGACTAGGAGTGCATAAAAATAATAGCCTGGAACTTGAGCCTGTATCCTTTATGCTGAAAGCACGTGTTTTCATGCTTGAAAAGATCATCAATAATAAGGACCCAAGCTCAAATGCTACTTTCCCAATCGAATAGATGGCAGACTGCACCCCACCTGATTTTGAGTGCAACGTATTCAAGTCAAACACAGGATTTCCTGCTTCAGTCCTCCTCCTCCCTCCCTGCTCACACCACAAACCAGGATCTTGAGCCAATGCCAAGAACATCTGAAGATTATGTGCAGGTGAAGCCAGAACTGGCTGAATGCTCTGCAAATGTTGCTGTTGGTGGTTTTTTTGCTTTATTTTCAGCCTGTGTGTGTGCAAGCTGTGCATGAACACCCACATTTTTAAGCAGGGGTCCATGGAGTGTCCACAGGGGCCGGAGGACAGAAAAGCATGGTGCCAGTCTCCTCCTGAGATCAAGTACAGGGACGACAAGAGAGGGCAGTTAACCATTAGCATACTTTCTGGTGCTTAGGGTCCTAAATAATCATCTCTTTTGTGAGCTGAGAACTGACCACTAATGGTGCCATACGAGAGTTTCCTCCCCAGCCTGCCCAGGACACTGTGGCTTTCCCAGCCATGCCCCAGGACTGACAAAAAGCCTCAAAGAAGGAGTGGGGTGGTGGAAGGAGATAGCAGAGATAGCCTGAACACCAGTGGGGAATTGGACTGAAAGCCTGGAAAGCAGGCTAGACAAGGAGGTGCATGCACGTCTGAGGGTGGTTTAAGGAATTATTCCCCTTTCCAGAGCCTGCAAGGGAGCAGAAAAGGGTTAAAGCATCTTCTGCTCACTGCTTTTTCTGCTTGATTAACCTATTGCCATCCTGTCAGCCAAAATGAATGTCTTTGATATAAGCCCACCCTCATACCATTTTGGTGACAGACCATCTCCTCCTGCTGCACCAGATCTCCTGCACATCTCAACAGAGCAGCTGCTGACAAGTACTTGGAGGCTGTCCAAGGGGCCAGTGTACTGTGGGAGCAGGCTGGCAGAGGAGCCTTGCTCAGTGCCCCACCAACTGCTGCACATTTCTGAGGCAAGATGGGATGGTTTGTGCCTGTCCACCACCGTTTGTAACACAGTTCTGAAACAATCTGAGTTTCAGATTGCAACCCATGCTGCTTGTGAGGTTCCCCAGGCTGCTGGAGAGAGAGGAAATGGGCCTCCATTGATACCTACACTCCCAAAGACCACTTCACACAAACAGTGCAGAAGAAGAGACTGTCACCAGCTACTGCTTCTGTTACCTTTCCTTCAGTTCAGTGTGTCCTTCTGCCCTTTTGCTCCATAGTGATACCTTCAGAACTAGCAAAGTGCTTTTCAATGGACTTCCAAGTGCTTGATCTCACAGCTGTACTACAGTCTCTGGTCATAGCAGTGTCTTTTCTGCCTCTCTCAAACTGACAAAGTGTGCACTGCCTCCATCCTTACAACTAGGTCATTGAACTCTGAAACCTAGAGGTAATCACTTCAAAATGTCAGTTGTTTAGAGGTGCCACCGGTTTTCTTACCCTGAAACCACACACCTAGGTAATGGTAGAAAAAGTAGAAATGCTACCAAGAAAAATACACACTAAAGTATATCTGTGTCCCTAAATCATCCATATGTCATCTTTGGTTTCACATTTTCACTTTCATTAAGATGACAGACTTGATGTGAATGCAGAGTGTGGTACTGCCTAACACAATAGCCTACTACAAATATGCAGAAATGTCCGTATTAATGGGGCCAGATATC
Organism: Thryothorus ludovicianus; assembly: GCA_013397245.1. Lineage (NCBI taxonomy): Eukaryota > Metazoa > Chordata > Aves > Passeriformes > Certhiidae > Thryothorus > Thryothorus ludovicianus. The sequence continues at coordinate 1,412,129 of VZTB01012991.1, read as the reverse complement.
TGTTGCCCTTTATAAGCACAAGTGTTGCTTTCTAAGTGGTACTAAAATGTGTGTTCTTATACTGAAAGCTCTCACATTCACTATAGCAGAGATCACCATCTTTCAGCATTCATGTTCAGGTCTTTAGAGAATCACCTTGAAAACAAAAAACAACCACTTGGCAAACATTGACTCGTGCCAGCCCTTGGAGAGCTGCTTGCCCACAGGGCAAATAATTGCCTCTGTCTTGTGTGCATGTAGAAACCCAGTCATCAGAAATCTCTCCCTGATCATCTCTTTTTCATGTGGCCATCCTATCTCTGAGGTCTTTCTGTTCATTACCAAGTTTCAATGGCTAATCAATGGCTAACCCTTGGACATAAATGTAGAGCCAAGATCCTCCAGACAGAACAGCATGGAAGGGGAAGTGTGTTTTGGTAAATGTAGATCCATGGTCGTCAAACATTTTTGATCTTGCATAACTCTGAGTAAAAAAGTTTTGAATGGTCTTGTGCACCTCATGGTGTGGTGTGCACACACCCACTTTAGAGATCACTGATCTAGTCAACAGCTAAACTTTCCTGCTTGCTTTAATCTCTATTTCCCAAGTTAGAAGTGTGGAAACTCCTTTGATTCAAGTTTGCTCTCCAGCAGCGCAAATTCGCTCATAAGTTATTTGCTAGATGAGAGGCAGAATCCACTACAAGGAGAACTAAGGGTGTTCTATTTTGAAAGGGGAGGGAAAAAGAGAGTTTAAGCAGGTCTTGAATGGCTCCCTGAGAAACAGTCTTACACCACATTCCACCAGGTCTCATTGCAATGGGTGCATAGTGGTACTCAGACTAAGTCTGGGGTTCTTGTAAGAAGAAAGAGGATAGAGAGGGAAGAAAAGGATTCAAATAATAGAAATAGTCACACAGTACCATTGGACAGCTGTGTCCAGTGTGTCCACTTCCAGGTGGTTTAACTCTGCACAACTCCTTGCAGGTTCTAGAGAAGTATCTTCCACCATCAGTCATATGGCATGGGCTGGATTACTTGGCCATAGGCTCATTCAGTCTGAGTACCTTTTAGTATAATAATGTGGAAGGACAAACTCCAAGAAGTAAGGGTTTCATCCTAAGCTGACAAGAGGTGGTGTAGAGGACAGAAAAGTACAGGCTGAATCTTGGACAGGGACATGGTGAATGTGATGAAACACAAGCTGAATACAGATATATGGTGCCTTGCAAAAGACTTAGCAAAATCAGCTAATACAATTTTATGATGAGTTAACAGGAGTTCTCTGTTGGTGCAGGGGGAAAAATCTGTTTTGTTGGGTACTAAGAATTAGTTTTGGGCTGGCAGAAGCCATGTAGATTGATCACTGTTGAGTGAAGGGAAGACACAACACAAAGCTGACAATTAAAACAAAGACTCTTTTATTGCCTTTTAGTCTCATGAATGTTCCTCTCTTGGAGAGGAAAAAATTAGAGCTAAGTTACTGGGCTCTCTGTTTCCCCAGCTCCTTTCTCTGTGGATAATAACCCAGTTCAGCAGCTGTTAGGTCCTTGGAGACAGAAACCTTAGCCAGACTTTTCATGCCAAGAGAAAAAGAACAGCAGGTGAGAAGAGAGCAGGTGGCTCGGGAACTTGCCTCAAAGATCTATCTACCCTGGAGAGCTGTTTATAGGAGGAGTGCAGGAAAAGGAACCTGGGAATTATTCAGGGCTGGCAACTGGCAATCAGATGTAGTCATGAGTCATATCTCTGTGTCAGGCACCTCCTTGGTAGTTTACAAGTATTCCATCAAAAGTGAGAAAGAGAGGACTCAGCATCCCTGATATTGCAAAAGCATAGGAAAAAAAAAAAAGCATAATCACATCAGAAAAGAAAAACCCTTGAGCAAACAAATACACTTACAGGCCTTTTTTTGTCTATCAGTATGAAGCAATATGGCCTCATGCCACTTGTCTGCTCATTTGGTCGTCAGAAAGAACCCAACTAGAGGAAGTTTCTTCACTCCAGGGAAAATGTTCACAGTTGTTGGCGTAGAAAACAATGCAAACAAACCCCTGACACTGCAGGAGGTTGTTAGTTCCCCTTTATCTGAGGCTGGCAGCGTGCTATTTGAATTAATAAGGTAATGGGTGCAGTGGTTGCACAATTCATTGAGTAATAACACAGTGAAAAAATCTGCCATTGCTGGCCCCTGAGTTCAGTGAGTGAGTTCTGTGACTCTCCATTTGCTAAGGGCTGCACACAGCCACTGTTTTTCCTTACATCCTAAAGCCACATCAAACCTTCAGCTGTCCAAGCAAGTTAGGCAATACTTTGGGCAGCTCATTCAGTTGCCCAAAAGGCCAGGAAAAATTTCCCAAGTTTTCAGCAGATCACAAACCACTTTTAGTATTTTCTAACTTAGCTACAGTAACATTATCTCTAGTTTAATAGGTTAGAGAGCAGAAGGGAAAGTGAAAACTGGAGTTCCTGCAAAAGAGGGCCAGCATCCTTGAAAGAAATAAGTACATTTCAGGGATCATATCCATGGATTGCAACCACAGCTTGCATCCTTCCCTTTGAAAGGGCTTGAGCTGCTAAAAGAGCCAAGGAAGACACATTCCTCCACAATGATCACCTGATGCAAAAAACAGGATTATTCAACATCCTTCCTGACTTCTGCTAGCTTGGAGTTGACTGTTTGCTAGGTGCCAGGAGACATTACTCATCACAAGAGAATTTGTTAATGAATAAGGTTGTTAATTTGCCATATTTCTTGCAGATGTGCTTTCACATTGGGTTCATTTTGCCAAGGGTTTGAGTTATCAAGCTGCTTTTTTCCTTTTGGTTCACGTTAAGTTTCCTTTGAGCTGGTTGTCACTGCATGCACTGAAGGTGCTTGTCTGGGTGTGGAGGTGCATGTATGCCATCAGAGTCTGTCCCTCTGGACATTCTGCTCATGTTGCTTCTCACATATTTCCATTTTGTCTGCATGCATTGCTGCAGGCCACATATCCAGTACTGACAAACACATACACAGTCCATCTATTCCCAGCCAGGAGGTGGGCTGCAATCTTAAAGCTGGTGATAGAGCCCAGAGTCAAAAAGGCCTTGGAATAATGGGCTCCCAGCATGGTACTGAGGAGCCAAGGGCAGCAGCACTGTCTGTGCAGTGTCAGGAGGGTGTGGAGTAGTGGCTGGTTGGACCAGCTCCTGCCCGTGAGATGCAGGAAGATAGAGCAGATTTACATTGGTGGTGGTTCAAGGGTTTATCAGGACAGGAGGGAATAGGAGAATCCTAGTCTGGACCTGTGTGGGAGAAGATGGGCTGATTTTCTGAAGGCAACAGAGCAATGCCATTTTACCCACACTGAGAACCTGTATTACTGCACTGCTACCTCTACCAGCACTGAAACACATCTGAGCAATGTGAATAGAAAATAGGGGAGTGAGCTAATCAGGGCATCATTTCATCCAATAGGATATCATTTATCTTATATAAATTACCACAGCAAGAGCATTTAGACTATGCTAATCCCAGACCTCTCTGTGCACATTGTGCCACTCTGGCAAAGCAGCCACAGAACTGACACAGAAGTTCCATTCCAATCACTTCTTTTTACTCCTCAACTACACATTTGCTGCTCTGGCTCCCCCCTGAAGTGAAGTTTGAAGTCATGCTCTCCAGAGTAGCTGGGGCCTGTGAGACAGAGTGCTTGTGTTCTCTGTTGCTGAGTTCTGAGGAGCTGAGACTGTAAGGAGCCAGGATCTCATCAGTACTTCTGCTGAGGAAGGGGAGATGCAAAGCCTATAATCTGCCATGAGGCAGAAGGGAGCCATACAAGATGCCTGTTGCTCCAGGAGTCACCAAAACCAGCCTTCCTACCCAGCTTTTTATCTGTCTCATCACAGCACTGTCAGGATAAATACACACCTCAGGAGAAAACCATTTGTTGCTTTATTCAATTGCCTCTAGGGATTGATGCTGCTTTTGCCTTCTCACACATCTCTGAATTGTTAATCAAGATCACCCACATCAGAGCAGTCAGGAGCCTTTAGGAGGAAATGCAGTAGAGGAACCTTTGGAAATTAACTCAGATGCTTTGGACCTGAGTTATCTGCAGCTCTGTCAACTCTGGCTATTTTGCAGTCATGAAATAGGGCTTTCAGATGGTGTATTTCTAGTTTCATAATAGTGATTTAGATACCTGAGCTATCACCCACTAGCAATAAGACAGAATCATAATTCTTACGATCAGAGAAAAAAGCCTAAGAACAATCATACCTTGTAGCCTACAGTAACTACCAGGGTGCTGTGCTTTTAGGGGAAAAAAAACCCATCCTAGTATTTCAAGGTATTTAACATTGAACTAGCACATACTAGGCATATAGTCACTCACTCCATCCCCTGGCTTTACTCTCCCTTGAGGAATCTGAAGCTTAAAACCACTTGTATCTCCAGCCAGATTCTCACTGAGCAGGCAGAACACCTCCTCCCAACCTATTTGTTCCACTACCACTGCCAAAGGGCACCAGCCCTGCTTCACCACCGAGTGATTTATGGCTCCATCTGTATCCAACAACTTTCACTGGTCAAGCAGAGGAGAGTGAATTGATATGTAATTAACCCTCTCTCAGTCATCCACATCTTATATTAGAAAATATTGGCACTCCTTGGCAATTCCTGGGTTCACAGTGACATAGCAGGACTGAAAGCCCCAAATCCAACAGGGATTTACAAATGTTACTCTGTCTTTGTGGCTTATGTCCTAGGTGGGTATTCCTGGGGTGTCATTTTGCTAAGGAGATCTAATCCCTTGCTGAAGGCAAGGGGGAGTGACCATTTTACCATAGAAAGCTGTTTCCTGCATGGATAGCTCTCCCTTTTCCCCATGGGATTTGTTTCTGATCCAATGGAAGGCAGTACATACGACATTAAAACCTGGTGCTTCTTTTGCAGCTGTTTCTCCCTGAGTCTTCATGCACAGCCATGCATTTCAGATGTGTAATGCAGCATGTCTGTATGCCCTAGAGGGTGCTGGCTCCTGCCAATACCATTCCATATGGGGTTATTCAAGTGTAAGAGAGTCCCAGATTTGACCCCTAGCTGATGAACATTTCTGTTTCCAAGTGAACTTTTCAAATATTTCTTCTGATTTGGAGATGACAGATGGTCTGCTCCCATGCTCTGACTCCCCAGACATCTAAGGAAACAGTAGCAGGTAGATGAGGTGCAGAATTTACCCTTGTAAACCATCTGAGTCAGCATCAATGCAATAAAACCACATTCCAAATCAGCTAGCAAGGTCCTCCCTCGGGGCTGGACTGCAGTGGCTGCCAAAGGAAAACAGAATGGCTTGAAGGTCTCCAACAGCACTGTCAAACTTCAGACCAAGGACACACGAGAGTGGACATCCTGACTTCACCCTTTGCCAGCCAACCTCTTCCCTCTCTGCTGTACAAAGCAAATTGGGATTTAGCATCAGCTGGCAGAAAAAAAGTGTGCAGACTACACAAGGTCAGAGATTCTTGTGTTTCCCATGATCTCAAGCCTGCAGAATTTTCTTAGGCTTCATCATTTGCTACTGGAACCACTGCCTTTAGCACCATGTTAGAGCTATTACCACTCCCTCTTTCGCTAGAAGTTTTCATTAATGGCAATAGCCACAATAGTAGATAACTTTCTGGGCATCTTGGGCTGCAGCATTAGCTGCTGAGGTTATGAAGGACAACTGACTGCTGGAAAACTCTACTTAAACAGAGAGGCACCTCATAGGGGAATCATATGCAGAGTAACCTGTATGGTTTTTTTCCCTGCAGTGTTCTGCATTCACACATGAGATCTAGGTGGAAATAAAACAACCTTGGCCTCCAAATCTGCATCATATTCTCATTTTATAACTACTACAGTCAATGATAAAATGCCTTCTCTCTCCTTTAAATCTGATCTCTTGCTGTGAAATTATTAATATTATCTTAAATGGTGTTTATATAGATTAAAAATCCACTTCTTACACCTGAGTTTGCAGGGCAGGGGTCCATTTGTGTCAGTCTGAGACTGATTCATTGCTGCAGAACCCCACTGCTGGAATTGCAAGCCCTGTACCAAAGGATTCAGAGCTCTCTCTTTCCACCGCACACCAGTGTGGATTTATACAGCTCTACAGACCAGGCAGCTGCAAACAAAGCCCAGGGTGTGCTGCAGGTAGAAAGAGCCCAGCTGCCACCGTCAGGACTGCTGGGGCAGGATAAGTGAGCGCAGGATCTGCTCAGACCTCAATCAAAGCTAGGAGCCAGGAAATCTCTCGTTAGGAGCACACGACAAAGGAAATAAATGAGTCTGCACGATTTCAAAGACTATTCGATGGAAATGAGAGGCAAAAGGGGGGAGGATGCCAAGCCGTACGTAAGAGTGGTGGCTTGCAAACTGCTGTGAAAGAAGAGGTCTCCAGAGGATGCGCTAAGTTTTCCTTTCCCGGGGTGGGGGACAGACAGCGGGTATTTGATCCCATTAAACCCTGTTTAACAGCGAGGACTTGGCTGCAAACCGAAAAGGAAGGATAAGGCAGGAGAGGGCGCCACTGGTTTGCTGGCATCTCCCACCTCCGCTGGCAGGCTTTGCTGTTCCCTGCTGACACAGATGCAATCCAAAGCTGACTGAACTGCTTCCACCAAGTGCAGCGAACTCGGGATGAAGTGGACGCCAGGGAGATCTGAGTGAGACACGCTGAAACTTCTAGGAGGGGCAAGTGGCGTTGTGACATCCGCTGTGGGGTGTTATCCCAAGGACACATTTCTCCCCACGCACACCCCAACACCGAGCTGGCTTCAGCCCGGAGCGATCCCATAAAACACGCTCGATGCAGCACGGGGCAGCTGCGGCTCTGGGTGTGGGGGTCACACGGCACACCCCGTGGGGCACTGGCTCCTCTGCATCCCTCTGTCTCCACCTTCTTCCTGCCCATGGCTGCAGGGGGGGAGCCACAGCCTGGGCATGCATGGAGCGGGGAGGCAGGATGGTGGGCAGATCCATACGGGCTGCGAGTCCCTTTGTGCTGCCACTTCCCACTCACATTGTGGCAGCTCGGCTCAGAGTTCCGCCAGGCTGATGCTGCTGGCAGGGGAGGAGGAGGAAGGAACGCTGCCGGGGGATCTGCAGTTCATCCTCCCCTGTCCTGCAGGGACGTGTGTGTGCCCAGCAAGGCAGCCTTCCGTCCGGGCAGGGAGGAGCAGAAGGGCTGCCACTGGGGACCGAGGGAAGCGCGGGGCGGGTGGAGAGCCCTCATTTGCAAATAGGGTGTAGGACTGCTTTTCCCTACCTGGGGTACACCCCAGAGCTCACCTGCCTCAGCGCACACCAGCTGCACCCACGGGGTGGCGAATTCACAGCAGCAAACCGGAGCAATTGGGAGCAAGAACTGGAGTGATCTCAAAGCGGAGGGCACTGCAGATAATCCCCGAGTCCCCTTGCCAGGCGTCTGGGCCGATTTTGGGAGCCTGCACTCGCACTGGCAAAGGCACAGCTTCAGGGTAGTGCTGCAAGGGGTGGGAGGGAAGGAATGGGGTCCAACTTGGAGCTGCATAGTGGCTGGGGCTGAGGATGGAACAAAGCCCAGCAGACAGCCAAGCTAAAGGAGGAAAAGAACGAATTCTCCCCGAGGGATTTTCCTGCTCACCAAAGCAAGGCAGAAGGCCTGGCAAAGGCCTCTGGATCAGGCAGAGCTCTGGAGAGGACTGAAGGTTCCAGATACTGCAGGATGCTTTGAGGCAGAGAACAGAGGGGCTTTTCTTCTAAGGAACTGAGGCACCACCTGCCCACCTCTCCTCACCCACTGCAGGCCACTGGTTGTCCTCATCATCTGCAGGGCACCCAAGGGTCCTCCTCAAAGAACAGCTTCTTTGGCTCACTCTCAATACCAGCCTGACCCTTTAAGAAAATGGTGTTGCTTCCTCTGAAAGCAGAAAATTATTCCAGGTGAGAAAACCCCGCTGTGACTACAACATGACTGTTTCAGAAAGGATACCCAGCCCTGGTGTTTTTTCCACTTGTCAAGAAAAGCAGCAGCCTCTCTCAGCTCCTCTCCACTGTCTCTCCTCAAAACCTGCAGGTGCTGTTATTTTCAAGCTGTATTTCTTTCCCTGCTGCTTGGTACCATCTCACCTCTTTTCCTTCCACCAACCATCCTGTCAAAAGTGAGGGCATCCAGGCAGCACCTGGATGTGTCCCAACCTGCACACACTCTGCCAGATCACCAGCACAACAGTGGGGTAGGAGATCCAGCAGTGTAGGAGTTAAGCTGTTCTGCTCTGGCTATCCGGGGCTCTCCCTCACATCTTTTCCCATGAAATAATCAGCGGGTTTTAGCCTTGCAGGCATGCAGAGGAGATCCAGCTGCTCTTGTGCAAGCAGGAGTATCCTCTAAGCTGCTGGGGACTGGCTGTCTGAAGGAATAATATCCAGGGACATATTCAGAGTTGAAGGGTAGAACTGAAAGAATAAGCAATTGGAGAGAGACCAGAGAGGTGCAGCTTATTCCAGTGACCTTTAACACTGAGGCCAAAGTCTCAGTGTTTGTACTTTAGGGACAGGATATATTGTTTTCCCGAGGCCCTGACTTTTTAAAAAAAGCAAACATATAAAGAAATACCCATTTTTGTTGAGGAGATAAGAGCACAGCTGAATGTCGCTCCCTGTCTCAAACTGAATTTCCATGGCTCGGGAGATGGGTGGCACACAAGAACATGGACTGGAAAAGTGCATTTTTCAGCATCAGGTCATAGCAAGCAATGAGATGCAGTGGGATTTCATCTGCTTAGCTGGCCTGGCAACCAGCCAGGCTGGGATAAGGCAAGAGAGGCCGTGGTTTCACAGTGCTGTTAGATCTCTTTTGTCTGAAAGAGTCTAGTAGTTGCAATACTAGAGAGAAGCATCTGCCTGGGTACCTCCATCCCTTTCCCTCTATGCCATCAAGTTACTGAAATCAACTCATTCAAAGGCAGCAAGAAGACACAGAGTCTGCTACCAATCCACTGCATGTTTGCTGACATGTTAGAGCATACAGAGTTTGCAGCCTTCAGCCATTCTGTGCCCATTGAAATCAGGAAATATGTAGATCAGATGGCGTGGAAGAAATCAGCTAAGATAACTAACTTCTGCCTCCTCTGATAAAAAAGCTCAGAGAACTCAAACAAAGGCAAGAGACAACAGATTCATAATGTTCAGGGGGAACAGGAGCTTTTCCCATGATGTGTAGTGACGCTGCAGAACTGCCCACAGCAGGATGTGTTGGATTCTGGACAGGATAGGATGGATGGATTCAGGGCAGACAAAAGCACCATAAAATACATAAAATTGGTGGAGACTGTGGAAACTCTCACACTCTGGGCTTGATCTGTTCTTGGGCTCTTCTCCAGGTGTCTGCAATTGCCACTGCCAGGCACAAGTGACTTGGAGGCTCTCACTGTACCCAAGACTCACTACTTTTACAACTCTTCATTTGCAGCCATGTCAGGGCCTGGAGGCCACAGAATTATAAAGGTTGGAGAAGACATCTAAGACTGTAAAGTCCAACCATTCACCCAGTATCTGCCATGCTCTCCACTAAACCATATCCCTAGTTGCCACTTCCACATGCCTTTTCAACATTTCCAGGGGTAATGATTCCAAGTCTTTCAAGTTTTCCTAATATGCAATTTAAATCTCCCCTGCACAACTTGAGGCCATTTCCTCTCATCTTGTCACTGGTTACCAGGGAGAAAAGCGAGCCCCAGCTCCCTACAACCTCCTTTCAGATAGCTGTAGAGAGTGACATCTATAGATCTTAAGTGATCCAACCAACCCTACACACAGCCTCTGCCCACGGACCCAGGAGCTCCAGTTTCATTCATCCTTGGCCCTTCAGTCCTGTCCTGATACACATTGTAGGAGAAGGCAGAAAGCTGTAAAGCAACCAGTGAGTGTCAAACCCAGGCCATAAAGCACAGGACATGAGAGCAAAGCCAGGGGAGTCTATGAGGGCAGCAGATCCCTGAGGGGGAGGAGAGCCCTGCAGATGAAACTACAGCAAGGTTTGTTTGTCTGTCAGTCAGAAATGTGACACTGTGGGAGAAGGACGGGGCACTGGAGGCCCACACTGCTTCCCTATTGGTAAGGGACACTTCAAAAGAGCTGGATTGCTTTCGTTTGGTCCTTCTGCCAGCCAGGAGGAAGAAATTGCCTTTCTCCTATATGGATGGTGTTTACCAGAAGCTAAAACCTGCTGTTTTGTTTTGAGTTGAGGTGTTAGATGCATCTACAGATGCTGTTTTATTAGAAGGTCCCTGCATGTTTTAGACTGACCTCAGAGCCTCTAATCTTGCTGAAAGTATCTGCTGCACCCAAGCAGGCTGCTGGGAATGCCAAGAGGTGTTGGAACTGATTCCTCTAGCTCCAGTAGGGAATCCTTGAGGCTGACAACCTCAGATCTCTGTGAGATGTCCCAGCTGCAGCACCCAAATAAAATGACCAAATAACCAAGGCACATGGAGCCACAGGTACAGCAAGAGCAGTGGGAGATCCCCCATGGTTCTGGATGGCTTGTGACCTTTTTTCAGAGTCTATTCTCCCAACTCTTTGTTGAAAATATGAATTGATTAAGTGTTGACAAAAGAAAATATGGTTGCGTCTTTTTTTCCTCATCAGTCTGCTTTAAATTAATTCTCTTCGCATCTGTCATGTTACAATGGTATTAACTCACCCATTTCTGCATCACTTCAGAGGAAGAACCAGGTGGTACTTGGCTTTATTTGTAATGAAAAAAGATGAATCAGGGGAAAATACTTCCTTCCTCATTCCTCATTCCTCCCCTCTCCCCCAAAAAAGGACAAGATTTCAGGCCTCCTTTTTTTTTTCAACTGATTTAAGCCTGCCCACCACCCAAAAGAGCACATCACCTTTTTCCATGGGGAGCTGACCTCTCAGGAGGAAGATGGAGTTGTCTGAGGATGATGCACCTTTTCTTACTTGTCAGAAGGGCAGCTTCAGTGCCCCTTGGTTCCTGTGCTCCACATGGTGCTCTGCACTGTGCAAGCAGCTGCACGGGGGAAGCAATAAGTTTTGCTCAACTCACTAACTTCAGCACTGAAGGGGGGAAAAAATTTCATTTTTCAAAGGCTGTTGCCTTTTGTTATCAGTCCTGTGTGGATGAAATATAGCTGTTTAATTAGCATTTGCTCCAAAATTTGGGCCTACCAGCTCCCCAGAGGCTAAAATAGGGATTATCTAAGGCAGGGAAAGAACTGAGAGTTCTTGGGATTTTTTACTGGAGGACTGGGAAATTGGCTGCTTACCAAAGTCAATCATATCTGCATGACACATGAAAATTTTGTAAAAACTATTGGCCACATGACCAGTTTGAACCCCATATCCTCCTTGGAGGCTGGTGACTGAGCTGGAGAGGAATCAACAAAATCAAGAGTCCATTGACTGACATCACCATTAATTCAACTGCTGTCTGAGATAAGGAAAGGGTATTGTCTTGGTCTTAGCCAGGAGAGAATTATGCATGTTTACAAATGCATCTCTCCATGGCTGTCACCACCTCTCAGCAAAAAGAATAGCAGAAATAGAAAACACCCTTCAAACAATGGCAGCAGAGTGATTTTTAAAAAATCTTAGCAGTGCTGATTGTGGTGTCCTGGCAGGATTCCTTTGGAATTTGTTTAATAAAGGCTTTTAAAAGGCTGGGCTGGTAGTATACACAGCTCTGGACAGATGAACCCACCCTGAGATGAAGGCTGCCTGGCTGCAAAATGTCACTTGCTGCAAGCCTTCCACAGACCAGGCTCAGCTCCCTACCGACAGTCCCTGGAGCTTCAGGACCTACAGAATCCTGGGTCATGGCATAGATCTTTGGTTTGCTCTGTTCTCTTTAAGGAAAAAGAAGTGAAAGGCTTGAGCATGTGGGGGAGGTGATCAGTGATCTCTTTCTCTCTGGGGTGATGAATTCCCAGCCACTTGATGGTTTCAGATTTGCTGACATCAGACTGTTAGATTATTGGTAATTTGAGAGGCTGGGAGAGGCAATTTATAATGTTTGCACCATGCCCAGTAAACTCGTTGATATCTCTAATCATCATCATAGTAAAAGGAAATTATTAGTAATAAAACTTCACTCAGGACTTCAGCACCACAGTGAGGGGGGTTTGCATAACATTCCTTTAAAAAAATTGACTTCTCACTCTCTCCTTCCCCCTTTTTTCACTCTCCAACAAAATGAAAATCTCCCTGAGAAGTTTGCAGCATGGAATATGCGACAAAGATGAGCAGCCTGAGCTCTCTGAAAAGGATGACACAACCACACACAGAGTTGCAGAAGCTTTCTGCAACCAGTTTATCATTAAGCTATGAGGAGCATCTAACATGTCAGTTTATGAGAGTTCCCTTAGAAAATTAAATTGTGCGCACTTGATTTGTAATTGGATGCAAATTAAGATACCACTCATGAAAGGGCTGAAATCCTGGAAGGGCAGATTGCATGCAGTAAACTTCAGGATTTGAATAATGTTGGAATATGCTGTTCCTTTTTACAGTTTGTTTCTGTCCTTTGCCACCCCAGCAAAGTGAATAAATCAGCCTCTTCCTCCTTCCTGGAAAGTAAAAGGGAAAAATTCAACAACTGCTGATGAAGAGCATTTGAGTCATTCACAATCTGTGGATTGGAGCTTTTCAGTCCAAAATCTGAAATGCAGGGATGTCAGCAGCTCCATAGGACTTGGAGCAGGGACAACCAGCCTGAGACCTTGTGTCTTACTAGGCAGGCAGCCTTGCCACCTCCTCAGTGGCTCAAGAAAAGCCCAGGATCTACCCTTGGATTCAGCTGGGAAATATCTTCCTTGTTCTTGATGTGGGGTTGGGCTCTGAGGAGAATTCACCCAACCTCTCTTGTGCTCTTGGAACAAAATGTCTTGCTTGGAAGCCATGAGTGAACAAAAGTTGCTGGGAGAGAGATTTCCCTGGGTTTTTCCTTCCCATTCAGAGGGCCACAAGAAAAGGTTTTGTGCCTTTCTTTGCCCAGCCTTGTGGATGCAGACTGGCAGATTTCTCCCTTTTTCCTCCCATATAGAGAAATGCCTTTAGAGGGTGAGAAAATGCAGCAACTTTCTTTATTCCAAGAGAGCCCTGACATAAACAAGAGATGAAATTCAGGCTTGTCTCAGCTTTCATGGAGTAGCCATCGGCCAAGGATGTGTTGGTGAGGAGGGAACTCTGAACTGCTCCAGAAGGAATGGCAGGATTCCTTACTTGGCTCCACTTCCACACAAAAAGGTTGAACTCTGCAGGCACTTCCATAGTAAAGATGAGTAGTACTGAGGTGGAGGCCTCAGAGCTTCTAGCTGGTCTCTAATCAGTAACCATTTCCTTTCATGCCTGTGACACACCTCAAAGTGCTCAAATCCACAGCCATCATGTCTTCCTGCCCTGAACCTGTGGTTGGATTGTCAGCTTGCATGTGTATCCAACCCAGCATGAGCAGTCTTGCCATCAGTGCCATTCTGCTGTCATTCTCCAGCAATGGAGAAGGACTGGAGGATCACTGGATTATTTCAGAGGTGGTGGAAAAACCTCACCCCCAACCCTGTCAACCACAGTGCTACTCAGGCAGAGAGGCCAGGGCAAGACCATGGTCACCTTAGCAGGACAGCCTGAGCTAAGACTGGTCTGGAGGGGGTTTATAAGGACTTCCCATCTGTAGGGTAACTTCCTATCTATGGGTGACATCCCATTGTTCTTTGGGATGGAAAACAGACTCTGGGTCAGAGGAAAGGAAGCTGGGGAAGGGGGAGGATGGTGTATCCATACAGGTGTATGGAGGAAGTTCCTCAGAGAGGTGGGAGAGTCTCACAGCCCTCATATCAGGCTTCCCTCAAGCAGAGTTCTCTCTTTAGCAGTAAAAGAAAATTAGCAATAACTGGTATATTTTGCTGGAAGGCAGAACAATCCCTCTAAGCAAACAATGACAGGTCACACTGGCTTGTGCAACCTGGAAATAAATGTAAAAGATGGAGAGGTGAAAAGTTGATAGGTCTGCAAAATAAGGATGCTCCTCCTTATTGCCTTGGATAAATATTGTCTTTTGGAGAAGTTTTTTGCTGTGTTTCACTGCAACAGCTGCCTCACTTGTGGCTTCTTTTTCTTAACAGGCCCGGGGGATTACAAAGCTGGAAGGGAGCAGGGAAAGTCCTCCCCCCCCAGCACATGCACAATGAGCTTGCAGGGAGATCAGGACCAGTTTCTGAATGCTAACCATTTGGAATCACTAGGAAGATGCTTTTCTCCCAGCTTGGTGGAAGAACCTGTTCTCCTGGGTGTCTCAGCCCCTTGGGGCATCCTGGCATCTGGAAAAGAGTTGTAGGCAGAGGACAGTATGGCCACCTCTGCTGCCTCTTATTTTAGGGAAATGTAACTAAAAATCTAAATGTAACAAAGCAGCTCCAAAAGCAGATTAACCTTCCTTGCTTCACAAGCAGCATGTAAACACAGTGGTGTCACACATCAGCCCTCTGTGACTGAGGTGCCTTGTTCCTCACTGCGAGGCAGAAGCTGTCCCCTCACAGGTGGGCACAGCAATTTCTCAGAGGAGGCTTCATAAAGGGCCTCACCTCCCCCAAAAAGGCAGTGCTATGAAGAAAGGACCCTCATGGATTAGGAACGAGAGGAGAGGCACACCTTCCTCCCTCTCCTTACATGTGGAAGCTCAGCTCCTCCATGTGCCCTGTTTGTTTCCCGGTGCATCACCTCAGCGGGGTCTCAGAGGGTCCCTGCCACCTCTGGAAGAACAAACCAAATGGCAAAGAGCAAAGCTCACTGTCTCTGTTTCCCTCTGCCCAGGCAAGACACAGAAGCACAACTGCACTTGTATACCCAGGCACCTTGTGTTAGTGAGCCCACAGAGGGGAAATGTGGACACAGGATCAACACCACACAGGAACCAGGTGTCAGACACATCCTGCACTGAGTCTGGCTTGGTTTCTCTCCAGGGGTAGGGCATGCAGAGGGAGATGTGCTTGTGACATTGCTTCTCTGGAACAACTGTCTGCAGCACTGAGCATTTCCAAGGGAAAGGATAGAAAAGTGGTGTCTGGGTTCTGTGTTGTTACAGGCATTCAGGCACAAGCTAAGAAAAGGGGCAACACCAGATGGAAAATACCTGAAGATGTTGGAGATATTTGCTCTAACTCTCTCCTTCTCTCAGTCAGCTTTATATAACAGGTGTAGCAGCCATAGATCCCTCCTTTATAACAGCCTCCAGGGCACCACAAGCTCTCTTCTTTTACCTATATCACCTTTGCAACTTGCCTTTCTTCTGCTAGTAGAAGTAATTATGGCCTTCCTTTTGACTAGGAGAAAGTGTCAGAGGTAGGATAATTTTTCAAATTTATGTTTTCCCCCTTTTTCTCTCCAGGTTTCCAAACATTCAGGACTGAAACTTGGAGCCTCTACCTAGTACAGCCGTCAAATCCTGACTACTCAATTTAGCTAACCAAACAAGTGAATACAATTTTTGCTAGGTAAATTGATTTAATTCCAGTATATCTATAAATATATGGGTTCAGGATTATTTGTGACCTGTCACAAAACAATTCATTGGCCAGATGCAAGTCATGCTACAATCCCATATTATACTCATACCATGATAAAAACAGGAGGTTGTTCACTAAATAGCAATGGTCAGTTTCAGCTGATTCTTGTAGAGGAAGAATTACAAAGTTTAAGCATTTCAAATTGCAACATTTTTTTATCTTGGTTTACCAATAAGCAGATTACTTACCCCCCATTTTTTTGGCACTGCATATGAACCAAAACATGAGTTAATGTTAACAGTCTAGACCTGGGCCAATTGTTGACATTGTTACTAAGAAAACTCCATGCAGAAAATTATATGCAGAGCAGTTGCAAAAATCCAAATACAATCCAAAAAGCAAGACTAGGTGATTTTGCTTAGGTCTGGGTTATTTCAGTAGCTTTTAACTCTTCCTCATTGCTTAAGGCTGTCAATATTTAATTCAAAGTTTTTAACTGAAAGAACAAAATACAGAAGAGCTGCTAAAGACCAGGTTCTGCACAAAGCTCATAAACCTGAGTGTACAGGTGAGTGCATGAAATCACACTGTGACGATAGAAAGAAATCCCAACTAGCATTGAAATATCACTCAGAGAGAGAAAGAAATAAAGGTTTCTTAGGTATTGATTTACCTCACCTTGTTGGTAGTGTCACAGGTGAAGACCGGGAGAGTGGGTGAGAGCTGGCTGGAGTTTAATAAAGGCTGCTTGAGTGCCAACAGGTGTTTCCTTTTCTGAATCCATTGAGGAGCTACCTGGCTCTCCTCCCTGAGGAGACCCTGGTTGGCTGAGCTGATTGACCTTTGCAGTTCAGATTCTAGGAAACATTACAGACGAGAAGAAAAAAAAAGAAAAGCAAAAGAAATGTGCTCTGATGAATGCATTTGGGTGTTATTTTGAGAAACATAAATGCTTACTCAGCTCTGTTGGCTTAGAAGAGGATGGGCAGCAGGGTCTCAAGACAAGACCCATCAGCACAACTTTTAAGGCCACAATGTAATATCCATATTCTGCCATGTATCAGTATCTATTTGTTGGTTTGACTTGCTTGGTTTCCCCTAAAATAATTATGATTTCATGCTGGTTGAAATCTTTACCACAGATAGAATTTTTGAGAAGTGGTGACAAAACTGAAGTAAATTGCAGTATGTCTGTAATGAGCAACTGTAACCATAGCATTTTACAAACAGTGATGTCTATATTATGGGAGGAACTATCATGATACTGAGTATATATGCATTTATTTTAAATGATTAATCGAATACATGCCAGGTTTGTGGCTATCATTGGGTTTTGGGATTGATGGCTGCAGCAAAGTGAACGAGTGGAGGCTGGGGGTGTGAGGTGGGCCTGTGCAGATCCCCTGGCTGTGTGCAGCAGTGCCTTGCCTGCTGCTGGGGCCAGCAGCCAGCTCAGCACAGAAGTCAGGGATGAGATGGGAGCTGCAGATGCTCTTGTCACCCTGTGAGGGTACAGAAGGTAGGAGACACTTCTGCCCTAGGGACACTGAGTGATGAGATGTCCCTTTTCTGTGCAGAGCTGCACTGTGCTTCACCTGGGCCAAGGAGCCCCAGGTCCAGCACTCTCATGGTCACAACATGATCCCAGAGGATGCAGGGCACCAGGCAGTGCCTGTGAGATGGGGCAGAAGTAAGTCTGCAAGGCAAATTATAGATGAGTAAGAGCCCTGCCTGTGTCTTCCCATGTAGTAAAGGCAGACAAGGTTTTGTGTGAACTTGTCTCTTCTGTAGGGCCAGGGAGCCAGTAGTTCATTTTTCTCTCTCAGCTCTTTTTTATATGTATGTATTTATTTAATAATGTTCGAGAATTAAAAGCAGGAAAAACCACAGTGCATTTTCTGCTGCCAATGAGCCAGTGACTTACCTGTAATTAAAGAGGAGGTAAACTCATTTATTTGTTGATTCAGGCTGGGCAGGGAGGAGTACATTGACTCTTCCTTGCCCAAACTAGAATTGGGTAAACCTCATTCACTCCTGTGGACGGTAAAATCACTCTTATATCTTTGCTTAAAGTGTAAAAACACAACCAGTCCCACAAAACAGATGACATCTAGGAAAGCTCTGAGTAGATAAACTCCACTCTTTGCAGCATTTAGTCACAATGTGTTGTTTCTCCCACCCTCAGCAGGGGGGGAAGTCTGCCCTACAAATCAAAACTCTTACAGGCTTAATCCTTAATACCACAAGGCAGTCTCCATCACGTGAATCTTTGGGCCAAGGAATATGCAGTACTGCAGATAAAGACAGAGAGATCCTATTAAAAGTTAAATCCCCTACTGTTCCCTGCTGTGCTCTGGGTAGAGGACATGAAAAGTGGCAGCGCTGCAAGGCTGAGGCAGAATCTGTGCTCTTGAGGGTTCATTTAAGATAGGGTTAGCAAGCAGCCTTTGGGATTCAGAAGCTCATTTGTTCCCTTTTTTCCCTTATAAGCAGTCAGTGTAACACATCACACCATGATTCTTTTCCCTGAAGAACCTGACTGTAAGAGGTACTGGAAAGTATAGACAGAAGGCTCAGTTAACATCACTATGACCTACCCATGTCACTGGAAATATGTCCACCACTGGAAAAGGTTGCAGAAGGCTGGTGTTGACCAGTTGTGTTAGTTTTGGTTTAGGGGGGAAAAAAATAAAGCTTGTATATAAATGCTACTGCTCTCTCTGTCCCATTCCTGTTAGTGCTTGTCCTTGCTTTGAATGGAGCAGCCCTTTCTCCTCAACAGTACACACAAATTCCTGTAAGGAAGGGCACACTGCAGGACCCAACCAAAGAACATGCAGCAGGTGGGTGTGACAGATGGGGGACAGCAAGGTAACAGGGAGATAATTAGGATTAGAACCATAAACAGCAGTGGTGGCAGACACTATGAGAGACACTTGAATTAAAATTGGATCTTTGCTTATGAAGAGTTCATTGCTTCCTGCCTATTCTCACCAAAAAAACCCAAGCTGCTTTGACATCACAGTTAGTTGCTATGGAAATGCTGATGCTACCAAAGATAGGACTGCGCTGGAGGGCTATAAAAAGTCCTGGAGACCCAGCTGAGTCTGTACATATTTAGGAAAAGCCAGCACAGCATTTATTTTTGGCAGCGGCACAACAGCCCATTCATGTGACAGAATGTGACACCAGAAGTGGATAAGGGGACATCACAATACCACAGAGTGGCATGATGCTGAGGTGGGCAGGGAGGGGTCAGGGTTAGGACTACAGGGAGAGTAGAGTACTTAAACCAGTACCACCCTGGCAGTAAAGAATAAAGCTCCCAAAAAAAAATAAAAATAAAGTGAATTTTAGAAAGAGGAAATGCTAGAAATGGAACTTCTCTGTTCCCAGAAAGTTGTCATAGGCTTTAAGAACCCTGTGAGAGATGGCTCCTAGTTTATTTTAAATCTCAGTAAACACAGAATCATAGACTCATGTAGGTTGGAAAAGACCCTTTAGATCAAGTTCGAAGCTAATGCTGCTAAATCCACCACTAAACCATGTCCCCAAGTGCCACAAGTACATACCTTTTAAATACCACCAGGAATGGTGACTCCACAGATTCCCTTGGCAGCCTGTTCCAATGCTTGATAATCCTTCTAGTGAAGTATTTTTTTTCTAATATCCAATCTGAACCACCCCTGCTTGAGGCTGGATTTACTCTTGTGTTATTGTTTGTTACCAGGGAAAAGAGACTGACCCCCATCCAGGTACACCCTCCTTCCAGGTAGTTGTAGAGAGTGATGAGCTCCCCCCAGCCTCCTTTTCTCCAGGCTAAAGAACTTCAGCTCCCTCAGCTGCGCCTCATAAGATTTGACTTTATTAACAAATACTATAGCTGTCGTTTATGGGTGGGATGTCAGCAGGCAATCATCATCATCATCATTAATATGAATACTTTTAGACCTGGTAATATATATATAGATATATATATACACACACATATATCCCTTTTCAACTCTCCTTTTTCTAACCCAACTTTAAAAAAAACAAAAACAACAGTTGAGCTTTTCTGCCTCTCAGCTGTTGAAAAATGAGGAATGATAGCCTGAGTAAAATTTATCTGATATTGTCATCTCTCTGAAAGAGATGGATGCAGAAGCATTATCCCTATGAGAGAAGGATTTCGCCACAAACCAGCTGCTCACCAAGTTTGTTAGGACACTGAGTCACACCACAGTCAGAATGGACAGGTTCAGCAGGGACATTTCTGTGCCCAGGAGTCTGCTCCCTGTCTGCCACACTGCTGAGGTCTGTCTGGGGATGAAGGCTGGAAGCATGCAGGAAGTCTCTGGTGCACTGCTCTGGCAGGGCATGTGATCTGCACAGTGGGTCAACCCAGGCTTCACTGATGATCCTTGATGCTTTTGAAATATATGTCATGATTGTGGCTTTCAGGGTAAAACATTTTTCAGAGGAGCTTTGACTCCTGGGCAAATGCACCTTTACCCACATGAAGCTTCATTTGGGCTCCTATCTTTATTCCTGTTCCAGAAGCTGAATGGAAGATTTGCCTCCACAAAGCCTAATGCCATCAGCATTTTCATCCTCCATCAAAATACTCCCAGGCTATTGATATCAGTCAGTAGTAATGAGTGCCCCTTTCCCTCTCAGCACAGCTCTAACACTTCAGCACAGTGTCTTTACTCCTGTTCTGCATCCCATCCAAAAAGCAGGAAAACACTTTCTTCAGACACCAGTTTGTTCAGCACTGAATGAAAAAGGACATAAGAACAGACAACACTGCTTGGGCTTGCAAGCACTGTTCCCAGTTTCACAGGCAAATCCATCACACCCATCCATACTCCTGTTAGACTTCATTTAAACTAGGCAAAACCAAGGAGAAATGCTACGCTCACAAAAGGTGTTTCTGTAGTCCACAAAACATTATCTGTGATATGACTGAGCAGTTATGATAGGGGTGATGCAGAAAATCTCCTCTTGTCTCCATCCCTCTGCCTTGTCTGATGCCACAGCAATTTAGCAAGGGCAGAAATTACTCTCCACCCCTGCAAGCTCAAGAGATACTTGTAGTACTTGTATGCAAATGGAAGGAAAAAAGGCAAGAAGAAAACAAAGGAGACTAAAACCTTGTTTCTTCACTTAAGAAATTGTTGCATCAGTCTAAACCTTGTAGTAATAGAAGTCAGGGAACACAAATTGCTCCAGTGCATGTCTTTGCTGGAAATGTTTTAGGACATGTGCTCTCACTTCTCAGGGAAAGACAAATAATGCCTTTATTGTAGACTCTAGAAAGAAAAGCAAAGGCTTTTATTCTAAAGCTGCCCAGCAGCTAAGACATCCCTGAAACAGCTAAAAGCTGTAACTTCTTGCTTAAATTTAGACATATATCCCAAATAACTGTTAGGTTTTGTGCCAACACGTGTCATTATTTTCTCTCTTCTCAGCTAAAGATACATAGGTGCAGGATTTACAGACAGGAATCATCTCTCCTCCTCCATTCCTGATTACCTGGCTGAACTGCCACAGCCTTTCTGATTTATTCATGTAAGATAGGATCTTCACTCCTTGATCATCTCAGTGACCTTCTCTTGTGCATACTCATTACAGCCTGAATTAATCCTTCTTGGAACAGAGAGTGGAGTGTGGGGGGCCTGTGCCTTCACAGAATTGTGTACATTTCTTTGCTTCCTGCATCCTTAGAAATAACTGCCAAGGGATCAAGAATCAGTCTCCTCACCTTATGCTAAGGACTGGAATGTTTCCATCTGAAGATAAAAAGAGTCACCCCACTTCCTACAGAGGCAGGTAAAGATTTCTGGTTGGGCAAAAGGCAAATGCTGCTGGCAATCATTAGCCACAGATGTGATGTCATCATGATTTGAGTGGCAAAGACAGACCTTACTTTATTGTTTCTGTTTCAGAATTGCAGTATATCATTCAGAATGAAAAATGGGAGGATCTTGATTTAAGAAGGAACCTTATCACTGAAGCAGAGAGAGAAATAGGTCTGAAATGAAACTGTGAGTTGCTGTGGTTTTTATTCTCCTCCACCTTCTCTCCTTTCCCTGTCCTGTTGACCTATGAATGACAGAATCACAGAATATGCAGAGTTGGAAGGGACCCACAAGGATTATCAAGTGTAACTCCCATCCCTGCCCAGGACATCCCCTGGAGTCACAACATGTGACTGCCCGAGAGCAGTGCCCAAACGCTTCTTGTGCTCTGTCAGGCTTGGTGCTGTGACCACTTCCCTGGGGAGCCTGTTCCAGTGCCCAGCCACCCTCTGGGTGAAGAACCTTTTCTAATATCCAAACCAAACCTCCCCTGATGCTTCAGGCCCTTCCCTTTGGTCCTGTCACTGCTCATCACATGAAGTCACACAGTACAAGCCCATTGATTGCTCGTTTCCTTTCTGCTGTCAAAGCCTGCTTGCCTTTTAGGTGATGCACAAGCCAGGTAACAGCATTACAATTTCTAAAGCCTGCTTGTTTAAACAGGAGCAGTAGGAACTGCCAACTCAAGAGCAACTCAGCCAAGTGTGTAGCACCTCGTCTACCCCTGATCTGGCTGGCCACAGTCTCTTCATCACCCAGGCCAGGCCCAGAGGCTCCAGGGAAAGCTGCAGGAGCCCCTGCCTGCTGGTAGCAGACAATTCATCTTCTTAACACAGCCCTGAGCAACTCCACCCATCCTGGCAGAACCAAACCACACGCTCATGTTTGCTAAGCCCACACGAAGAAATCCCTAAAACACCCAGCAAAGACAAGCATGGGCTCCCCTTGGAGGGAAAACTCCCTTCAAAAGCAGCACACAGAGGTCTGCTCTCTCCTGCAGGGGCAGCCCCCTCCTGTCCCCCACTGCTGGGCACCAAGGGCAGGAGGAAGGGTGTGTTGGATACAACCAGATGCTGTTTCCAGCAGAGGAAGGGCTTGCAACTCCACCCATATATCTCTCATGCCAGAGTTTTTTCTGTAACAAAGCACTAAACAAGATTCTTCTTGTGTCCAGTGTGGATTACTGCCTCCCAAATCTCTCTCAACTCCCCCTTGTAGTTCCTTCTGCCCTTGGACAGAGAAGTGATGCACTTCTGGTGCTGCTAATTGAAAGGAGCTCCAAGCTTTGGCCAAAAAGAGGCAGACTTTTTGTCTCAGAGGCATGCAGGGATGCATAGAGCAGACAGAGGCACTGTTCAGCAGGCTTACAGCTCACTGATCTGAGATAGCACTGAAGGATCCTAATTCACGGATGTACAATAATTTTTTTTCCAGCAATCTTCACAGAAATCCAAACACACACACACACACACCCCATTTACATGATCAAGCCTTTATCTTTTAATATTTACTACTGGTACATCACAATTAGGTTATTTTATTTCATACAGAAGCTCCCTGCTTTTTCTTTCTGAGCAATGCAAATGTTTCTTATGTGTGCAATGGCCATGTTGCTATTGCTTCTGCAATTCTTTTTATGAAAAAATCTGTGCAAGTTTTACCAGCAGTAGTGAAATGTGCTTTACACCCTGGCTCCCCTGAGAACCAGAACGCATGTTAACTTCATTCTGTTAACTTCCACTCTGCTGTTCACAAGATATAAGATAAAACCAAAACTCATTCAGCTGCTCAAGAGTCACAAGTTCAAGGACCCTTAATTCAGCTCCTTGGATGTGAAGCATTCTTTTCCTGCAGCTTGGTGTGTCACACCATAGCAACATAAAGCTTTAGAAAAGTAAAGTCCTAGACAGGAAATCTGACATCATGCAACTGCCAGTAAGCCAGTGTACCAAGCAGAGCACATAAAAATGCAGAAAATTTCACCATAGAGAGCCAAGTGAGCCCTGCCAGGCTCTTTTAAAGTCATTAGCGCTGTATTTCATGGTGCACAGACCCCAACATTGTAATGCTGAAATATCACAAGTGATATTTGCTTGATAGATTAGACTCCTCTCAGATGAACCTTTAACTAAAAGTGGAAATTACATACAAAATAAACTAACAAAAACTTCCATCAGTTTTGTACTTAAAACTTGAAATGTGTTCTGTACCTCCCCAGTCCTCCCTTGCCAGCAACCAGGTTTTACCAGATTTTCAATCCCACGCTGTCCTGTCAGCCTGCAAAACTTCCCCCCTTGATTCAGATTCCCCACCCACCCTTTAAGTGTATAACACAATACTTGAGGTTCTTGGGACAAGCACTTGCCATTGTGCTCATGTGTCATTGGTTTTTGTCATTGTGCCAGGTCATATGAAAACAAAGCAATTTTAAGTACAGTGGGTGCAATTGTTACAAAAATAGTTGAATGGGCTATTATAGGCACAGTGCTTTCTTTTAAAATAAATGTGTTCTTGAGATATATTGTAGGATGTTTCTAAATTCGAGGTGATTTTCCCAGTCTGAATACGTGGGAATATGTTGCGTGGGTTTTAAAGAAAATAAACTGATAATGCTTTGCTGCCTACCTCCTGATGTCTCAGAGACAACAGATTAAAAACTGCTGTTCTATATCAAACCATGCTACTTTTTAGAACCCATTTGAAGTTTCCTTTCTTGCTTAAAGATCTGTAAAGATATCAACCTGTAAAAGACAAAATACTATAAGCTTTCAGGTTGCTCAAAAGTTATGGTAAGTATGGCACTTTCTGGAATTTCAGTCAATCTTACTAATCTGCTCTTATGTAACTTTTTTTTTAGATAAATCCATACTAGCAACAGATTGTTCAGCTTTGGAAACAACAAGGAAATAATTCAGTGAATAATTCCCAAACTCTGAATCTGATCTTAATTTCCTTGTCCTGGGCATGCACTCACAGTGTGTAGAGTCCATTTTTTCACCTTTTTTATGACTCTGAGCAAGATGCAAAGGGCCACATGAGCCAGCTGATATCCATATGTCTGTAGACAGTATCTGTCATTTCCAATATTGGATGTGGCTGCCAGGGATAGGCTGGGTACTTATGTTTTCTCAGGTTCTTACACACCTACTCCAGGCTGACCTGCTGATATCTGTCTCAACATCTCCTCCAAAAGTCAAGTGTCAGCCACCCCCATCCCATCCCATGGTCTCTCATAAGATACAGCCACAGGCTGGTCACATCCTCACAAAAGTCTACCTTTCTCCCTGAAATTGGAAATTATTCACTGAGAAATCTCAGTCCTCTCTCCTGACAATCTCTGCTCTTCTGGGCTGGTCCATGCTTGACTGCTTTTCTTGCATTTGTGTTGTGCCTTCATTGATCTATGTCCAAAACAGAACTTCTTTGCCTCTTTCTTCTGGATATAGTCATTGCTTTTCTGCAGTTCAGTCCAGTAATTTCTCATTACATGACCAGAGCAATCAAGGCTATCACAGGATATTTTGGCTGCCAGTTTAGTGCTGTTCTCTATCCCGACTATTAGGCACAGGAGCAATCTCTGAACATGGATGGGGAAAGCAGGGTAAGTGTCCCTTGGCCTTCCTTGAAGGTTTGTGCACCTGCATCTCAGCAAGACCTCATTTTTACTGTAGAAAAATGAAAGATTAGGGGTGAAGCTTTGTCTCCTTCCTTAACCTGTAGCAAGCCTGCAGCCTTTTTTTCCTACTGTATTCACACTTGAGACACCTATGGCCAGAGAAAGAGAGATAGAGTGCCCTTATCATGGGCGTGAAATGTCTGCTGCAGACAACATGATTGTGTATTGACAGATGGAGCATGTACTGTCACACGTAGTTAGGTGACTTACATCACCACCCTAGATGACTTACATCTTAATTTTTTAACCTTTTCTCTTTCCCAGGGCATGCTCTGCCAGCTCAGGCGCGGCCCTTCCAATTAGCAGCTGATTGCAGCTTTGTTTGTAACCTTTCCCTTTTAACATACACCTCACCCTGACCGTGATATTGCCAGAAATTAAGAATACTCTTAATTGAAAAATCCTTTTCCAGTTTGATGCACTCTGTTACAAACCCAAGAACACCTCTCATGACACAGGAATCTCTTTCTTTACTCTCTATACACAGTTTTCCTGCATTTTGTAAACATTTTAACAGTGACCTGGGTCTGTTACAAGTTCTATGTATTTCTTGCATCATTTGCACTGATTGTCACACCACTGGTATTGTTTTCTGCCTCTCATATTTCTGCCCTCCATCAAGTTTCATTCTGTTAACTTTTTCCTAATACAGACAGCAATGAGCACCAAGTGATCTTTTCAGCATCTTTATTTTTAGGAAAGACAGAGCATCCAGCATCTCTCTGGCCAGTAAAGTTTTTAATCTCCCTTAATGACAGAAATAACCTCTTAGTCCTGAACAGATCACGGTATGGTTTTCCCTTTGCTGTCACCTTGAGCCCTTCAACGGTAAATGACATTTTTTTTCCTTTTGCAAGAATACTTTAGCACTTCCAGACTTTTCACAAAATGCCCTCCCACACTCCATCACACAGTGTGATGGTCTCATGTCACACATCTGGGTCTGCACTGTTGAGCAGCCTCTCCTGCTCCTCCAGATCATTGTCCCAGAAACTTTTAATTTCCATTTTCTACAACCACACATCATTTGTGTGTCCCATGATTCTCAAGGCTGCTCAGGCTTAAGAGCACCTTTCAATATTACCTCTCTTTCCAGGTCTCTCACGTTTTGTACTGCTGTTTTCTTGATGAGCAAGACAGGTGTCATGATAAATCCTTCATGACAAATGGAAACAATGAATTGAATAAGTTGGATTTTTTTAAAAAATCTTCTCTTTCCTCAATGTAGGCTGTAACCATACTCTGTCCCTGTGCTCTTTTGTTTGACATTTAGCAGTCTGGTGTGCTGAGAGACATACTTGAAGCCTACCCATATGCCACAGCTGGATCTCTGCAGAACTTGTCATTAAACACGTGCATCTCATTAAGTTTCAGGTTTCAGTGCAAACACATTGTTTCACTGAATTATCTGAAACCTGCTAACTTTCAGAAGCTTTTGGCTTGACTGGAGTGATAACTTCAGGTGGAAGTAATGAAAAATTTGAAAGTTTTACTTGGATTCACCCCAATTTGACCTCAAAAGCTCAATTCTAAGCTGAATCTTAAAGGGTTTAAGATAAATCACAATAATCCGAACTCATGTGACATTAGAGATTTCCAGTAATGGAATAACACTTGAAGATTCATCATGTATATGTCACTGTAATTCTGCTCTCCTCATGTAGCTGCAGATTGCTATATAACCAAATATAAACATATACATTTTTCAGCAGTACCTGATAATGAAATTCTGAACTGATAGTTCACACTTAAAGAAACTGTTATTATCAAATGACTGCAATTCTACCTTTTCAGATTGACTGTTGAGACTGGCCCTTGCAATATTGCTCTCAGCCAGTTCATCTTGTTGATACAAATCTGATTTCACCCAGTGACACATCCATTGACTATGCACCCCTTACACACAAGAGAGAAGAAAAAAAATCTTCCAGCTTTGAGGCTTTTCCCTACGTTTGTATCAAAGAGGTCTGTGTGTCAGAGTGTTCCATGAATAAAACCTTCACCCAGTGCCATCCTGTCTCTGTATAAAGTCAAGATCTACATGCTCATGGCTAAGGGCTCTGGGAAGAAGTGCTAACATCCTCAACACAGTTTGCAACATCAAAAGATTTCTGCATGCTTGAAAATTTTCACTGCTCCAGGAATTTCATTGTAATACAAGTGTGGGTCTGCCAAACCAGCTCTGCCTCTCCTTTAGCACATTAGCATCCAAACACCAATCTTGGTAAAATACCAGCCAGTGTCAGCGAAGCTCAGAGCTGAAGAACCAGCCTTCCTCCCCTCACTCCTGGCCTGCAGCCATGCCACTGCTGGCTGTGCTCTGGTCACACAGAATTCTGTGTCCTCAGGAGGGGCAGCAGGGCTGCTATCTTACACAAAATTCAACTGCTGGGGGGCCAGCAGGGTTTTGTGGCAACAGGGGTTTTTTTGGGCTCAGCCTATGTTTCCATTCCTTGTGAACTTCACTCTCCATGTTGCTTCAACACAAATGACACCAAGTTAAACAATAATGAGGGCAATCTTTTAATCATGCTGAACTGGATGAACTGTGGGGTTATTAGAGATCTCAGGCCACCCTTATCAGTGGAGAAGATTGTCCCTGGGCTGTGATCAGTCCCCCTCTAGATGCTGGCTTCTGTTTCCTACTGTCTCCCCAGCTCTGGCATCTTCAGTTCCCCACTTACAAACCTGTGTGTAACTCTGAGGGTCCAAAGAACACCAGTGCCGGGACATATGTAAATATGTGTGTAGGAGGAAGGGGGGTGGAGCACTTCCAATTTCCAAAGTGCTTCTAGATCAGTCAGTGGCAAATTAGATCTACATTTAACACTGCTTATGTACACACACATATGGATATGAGCAATCCTGGATGCACAGACAGACTGGGGAGTGAAATGCTGCAAAGCAGTGCTGTGGCAAGGGCCTGGGGGGTCCTGGTCTGTGGGATGTTGAATCTGAATCAGCAGTGCCCTGTCAGCCAGGAGGGCCAACCCTGTCCTGCGGGCATCAGGGACAGCATGGCCAGCNTTCAGCCTGGAGGAGACTGAGGAGACACCTCACTGCAGTTACAACTTCCTCATGAGGGGAAGAGGAGGGGCAGGCACTGATCTCTCTCTCTGCTAACAGTGACAAGATTCAAGGGAATGGCCTGAAGTTGCATCAAAGGAGGTTTAGGTTGGATATTAGAAAAAGGTTCTTCACCCAGAGGGTGGCTGGGCACTGGAACAGGCTCCCCAGGGATGTAGCCACAGAACCAGCCTGACAGAGCTCAAGAAGTGTTTGGACACTGCTCTCAGGCACACAATGAGATTCTTTGGTTGTCCTGTGCAGGGCCAGGAGTTGGACTCGATGATCCTTGGGTTCCCTTCCAGCTCTGCATATTCTGTAATGTATATGCACATACATGAATGAAAGGTCCATATCCTCTCATTTACATAGCCACTCTCATCTTCAGACTCTCACAGTAATAAAAACATCCTTCTAAGTTAGCATAAAGGAGCATCTTCCCTTTCTAATATGCTGCAGAACATAGAGGTGTGAGCTTTCTCTACAAGAATAAATCTCCCCAGCCTAATTTGTAAGTGTTGATTGAAACTGAATGATTAGAACAACTGTAGCAATTTTATAGAGGCAAGTTTATGGACTTAGGTGAGCAAAATTCATTAATTCTTCCTGGGGCAGCCTACTATACCATCATCCTTAGGTTCCTGCTGGCCCTGCTGCAGTGCACCTTGCAGCACAGTTGGCAGAATGGGAGAAGCTGCCAGGTGCTGCAGTTCATGGACTCATGTCTCAGTTCAAAGTCCATTTTACCCATAACTGAAGCTGAAATGTTTGTCAGTGAACAAAGGACAGACAGTCACTCCCTTGCCTGCATTTTGGGCAGTGGACAGTCCCATCCAGCAGCCACACATTCAGAGCTAGTGCTGTCTGAAACCTGTGCGGGCAAACGGGGGTCAGGACCTCATGTGGGATATCCCTGATGATCAGACTCTGGAGCTATGCTAGTAGCAGGGTATTTGTGGACACCAGATTGTACTGTGACCCATGAGGACTCTCCATGGCTTTCTTCAGGGCAGGGGATTTTCAGCAGGCAGCACTGCTAATCTCTCTGGCTTCAGAAAACTAAACAGCTGGACTTCTGCACTGACCAGCTCTGTGGCTTAAGTTATTTTGCACCCCGCTGCCATGGTTTCCTTACCTCTAAACTGGCATGTGCTGCCAGGCAGACAAATACACAAATACACTTCTCATTCACAGTTCAAAGCAAAGGACCAGCAGTATCCTGGGTGTTGTGTCCAGATAAAGACATCAACAAAAGCAACAGAGCAGCAGCCTCACCTTCCTTCTCTCCCTTCCTCCCATCTAACTGCACTCAGTGATAAAATTTACAGCCTTAGTATTTGGAAATGCCCCAAATGCCTTTCCCTTGGATACCACGTGCAAACTGAATTAGGTCTTAGTTAAAGAATGTTGTTAAGAAATTTAACAGCTCTGCAGAAACAAGTGCAAATCACCCAGTCCTCCACCTTCTTTCCCCAGCCACAAAAGTGCAATGAGGCTACCACAGAACCAAATCTGCTGTAGTCCCTCTGGGTGGAATTCAAATTTTGGAGACAACATTTCAAAAATGTAAAGGCTTCATTAACCAATGAAAACTCAATGAGCAGGGAGGAGGAACAACAAGATACTCATAGCTAATCATAAGGTTTGTGTTACTGGTGGAGATCATTGGTGTAAAATGGAACCCAAAGCAAACAATAATTTTTGCACACTTCAGAGCAATAAGGGATCAAACTATGTCAATCTGCATTTTCACCTTGGCTTCCCGCTTGTCTGCTATAAGTTCTCTGTGGCCAACAAGAGCTATGATTCAGTTTGTCCCCTATTCCCTGAGAAACTTTTTTTTGGAAGCCTTTTGGGCTGGGGAAAATGAGTCTGTGATTCTTCAGTCTTCCTTTTAATGATGAGAAGTGACAGAGCCAACCCATGGATTCAAATTCTATGATTTTCAAGGCAAGATTTTAAGGCTTGAGTGGAAATCTGAGCATGCCTAAAACTGCCATGGAAACCCAACAACTTGTCAGCTCAGAAGGATCACTGCTACAGTGAGGAGGCTGAGCTCATTCCTGCTGACATTTATGCTGCCTGTCCATGGATAGCTCACATTCCAGAGAGCCATTCCTCTATGACTCCTTGAAGGTACAGGGATGGGCTGAGTTTCAATGAGTCCTGAAGTAGGCACACACTTCCTCCAAGGGTCACTGGAATTACTGAGGTTTGGCATTCTCACAGTGAAGGGGAATTCACATTAGCAACTTCACCTTAGCAACTTCTCAATGAGGAACACCTTTTTGCAAAGGGCATTACAGTATAAGATGAATATTTTGTGTCTGAGGGCCCTGAAAAAGGGAGCAAGTCATACATCCTTTGTCCATCATGTTTTGCAAGATGATGCAATATGACTTCAAGCGTCACAAAAAATACTCCTCTTTCTCCTTTTAAAGAAAAATGTTTATTTTTCTTCCATAAAGAAGACTGAAGCTTTGGGTCATGGCAAGTTGAGCTCCTTGTGAAAAGCAAGAGGCCAGCATGGCTGATTTTCAAAGGATGAAACTAAACCCAGTGTTAAATAGAGAAGTTTATTGCTAGTCCTAAAATTAAAATCATATTAGTAAATGATTTGGTTTTGTCAATGAATAGACTATTTCCCTACAATGGCTTTCCAGATTAGATTGATCCTGTAATTGAAAATAAAATGATGCAGAGAAAAGTCAATAACTTTTCTACAAGGTTCTGGTACAATCACCACCCTGTGACAGTCAACAGCTCTTTGGTTTCACAATCCAGTTAAAACCGGGATCCTATTGCCAGAGCTTGTGTTGTCTAGGAGTGTTCTAGGATCAGGGCCATAAGATTATATTTCTGATACTGTGCAAGGGAAGCAGAAGGCTGGTTTGTGCCTCTGGGGCAAATTCAGTTCAGTAATTTGCCCCGCAGGCACAGCAGATATCTCTCATGCCAAGTGAGACTGCACATGCTTTTACTTGGGAAGATTTTGAGCTGATGCACACCTCTGAAATAAACTCCAAAAGACTACAATGCAATCAAGATATGTCATAAAAAAATCTAAAGTAAAGTTTAGAATTGCTGATGTTCAGAGATTCTTAAAAGAATAATGCTTTTTCAGTTTAAGTATTAAAATGAATCCTCAAACCTTGTCACCAACACAGGGCCAAGTGGTGAGGAGGTGACTTTGTTACATAAAAGCACAGTGCAGGCTGCTGTGTGCACCCATGATGATACTGCAAAGTAGGGAGCTCCAGGTGCAGCACGTCCTAGATGTGAAAATGGACAAAAACCACCTGCACCTTTCAAGGGAGTGAGGGGTTACTGCTTAGGTCAGATGTTGTGGCTAAGTCTGCACAAAGAAAGGATAGATAATAATGTGTGCACTGGCATGATGGACTTTGGCAACTTCCAAGTTTCTATGCTGAAGTCTTACTTTATGAAGTACCATTCCTGTTTCTTGTCAGGAAATGGCTCATGTCAAAATCCAAAAGTATTATGATCAACACCTTATCTACAATTTTGCAAGTAAAATATTTGCCTCTGAAGTGTTAATTACTTTAGCACCTAAGAAAATATGATTCTAGGGAAAACAGACTGCTGATCTGATCCAGAATTTGCTCTGCTATCCTCTCTTGGTGGAGACAGATATCTAGGCAAATCTATTCTTCAGCCAAAAGTTACAAGATCCAACTCAAGACTTCCAGCAAGAAGCTTTGTGCCCTCTGTTAGATGGGAAGGATGGAGCTAGGCAGTAATAGTGATCCTTTCTGATTTAAGTTTGTGACTGTGCCTTTCTGCAGTGGCCTCATGGGAGCAATCACACAGATCTCTGAAAGCAGCAGAGCTTATAAAAGAAGAAGTAGTGGGAAGGCAGGATGATCCTCATGGCAGAGCTGACAGTGGTGGCGGCTGTTGCTTAGGAATGCACAGAAGCAGCAGAATTACAGAGTGTCTGGGAGTCCTTTCAAGAAAGCAATGGCTGAGGCTTTGCCACAGAGACTTAAAAAGCTGAATCTTAAGGGAAGAGAAAAGCAAACTGCTAGCTAAATAAGCCTTTTTATGAGAGGTTTTGAGGGTATTTTTGGATTTTGGTTTTCTGGTTGGTTGGCTTTTTTGGTTGTGGGTTTGGGGTTTGGGTTTTTTTTGTAATTTCAAAAGTAAATGGCCCGAGTTTTGGAGCAGGTGGTGTTCGTGCCTGGGCAGCGCAATCAGGGAGCTGCTCCATCGGCAGCTCAGCCTGAGCGCTACACTGCAGCAACAACAGAGGAGTTGAGGAGAAAATAGCGGGGAGGAGGCACAGAGACTGAACAGAGATTAACTCCTTCCCTCCACTTCCAATCTCTCTGCAAAATTCCGCCAGAGGGGAAGAGAAAACTCCGTTTTATGTCGCTTCCCCGACTGTAATTGGCCAGAAGCACGCTATGCTGTGATTGATACGGGACCTTCTGCGGAGGGAGCTGCTGGCCCCGTCCTCCCCTCCTGCCATCCTGCGATGAAACCGGCCACTTGCAGGGGAGATGAGCACACAGTGCTCGGAAACACCAGCCGGGTTTTCCTTCCAGCTCTCATCAGATGCTGCTCGGTCCCCTTAATTCTTTGGGTTAGTTCCCGTTTTCATTATCTGTGCCTTTGTCTTGCTGATGGTGTCTGCATCTCGGTCCAGCTGAACCCGGGCTGTGCAGAGCATGATGCCATCCCAGCCACAAAGGTTTTGAAGTTGTTTCTTTCAAAAAAGAACATGATAGGAAAGTATTTCTCATTCTAAGGAACAACCTCGGGAGGTGAAAAGCGGATCAGGTGATTCTGCCGTTTAACTCTTTTCTAGGTGGACGAAGAAATATCAGTGTAAATTAAATAGCAGTGTTCACACACGCATCCCCACCCCAAACCCACGCTTCTTATTTGCCCTTTCTAAGCACTTTGTTCCAAAGGTTTTTGTTTAGCCGGGATGCTCAGGGAATGGCAGCATTTCATACCCATAGCTGCATACTGATACAAATAGAGAAGAAACAAAGGAACTGCCTCTTACTCGTTTACTACAGGCTTCATGAATTAAAACAAAAATCCAAACCAACAGCCATCCAAGACACCAAGAAGAGGAACAAACTCTCAGCTAACTGGTAATTTCTACAGCTCTGAATTCTTGGTCTCACTTTCCCCTGTCATTCTCCGTGCTGTGTTTTGTAAGAGCAAGTTTGCAAGAACAAAGCACTGCAGAGAAGCAGATAATATGCACACACAGTACCTTCTACTTGGCACCCCAAACCCAAGTTTTTCTTCAGGCTGTACTGGAATAATAGCAATGCACTGAGATTAGTCAACCCATGATACCAAAAGCAACTTGAACATGCTAAAACAACTTCCTAGAAAACAAAATAAAAAGAAAATAAAAATTACATCTTTAGCTAAACAGCTGCAGCAAAAACATCAAACCCATCAGCAAGTATGAGATTTAATAGCCAGGGTGTTGTCTCTCTCAATAAGCAGTAGGAATATGTATCAATAGAATTCCTTGAGTTGGGGCAAGCAGGAGTCTAAAACAGAGGAGGGTCAGCACTTGAGCTTTTTCCAGTTGCTTCAGTTTATCTCAAGTGTAGCAAATCCTTATGCTGTACAGGTAAGATTTAGATTCCTGTGGGACCCAGGGTTTATGCAGGGCTGTAGATTATGCATTCCTGCCAATGATTTTATGGGATTGCCAGCGCTGTGTTCCCCACAGAATGCTTCTGCATCATACCATTGAGAATAATCTGACTGCACAAGGCACAATTAAAGGATGGTGTGAACCTTGACTACTGCACATTCAGCCTCAGCTTTCAAAGTGTGCATGCATGCAGGTGTGGGCTGATTCCTGAAAAAAATAGAAAATAAGAAAATACAAATATTTAATCACCATTTCTTGCCAATCCTGTCCCTCTGTGGGAAAAGTGATGCAGAATGAGGACTGCACATTTTCACGGTTTCCATATGAAAATCACAGAGGTCTCAGTGTAACATAGAAAAGGCTAGAGGAAAACAGTAGAATTAGCAGGTAGATCCTGTGAGAAAGTGAGACCTTTTCTTTCCTGCCTCTGTAATCTAGCTGGAGCATCTGCTATACAAGTTGACATCAGCAGTCCAGCTAAAGAGAAATGCCTCCTGTCCCTTTACAGCTCCTGATGTGTTGCATCAAATGCTGTCAGTTCAAATTAAGCACTGCTGTTTTCTGCCTGTGTCCTTCCTGCTGCCTGACTTGTTGCACTTCTACATGCAGCTGCAGTTTACGTACCCTGGCAGAGGCTGGGAACTGCCCTGCTCCCAGGATAGTTTGAGGAAGTAGCATGGCCAAGCTGGTAAATCACCCCAGTAAGGATCAGACTTGCCCAGCTCTGCACATCTCTGAAATTGGTCCTTTCCCTCCCTGTTTATCTCCAACTTTTTGTTTAAACAGAAAGATTGCAGTCTAGCATTCAGAAAGGAGTCTTGAGCTTGTGCAGCCCCCAGAAACAGATTTCCAGACTCAGCTAAGTACATGGTCTCAAATGAAATGGAGCAGTGCTGAAAATAAGTGGAGTGCACCCAGCTTCTGCTGTACTGTATATTTAATAGTGTTCCATATCCAGATGCCTCTGCTTTCTCCAAAGACCAGTTTCCTACTGATGTGGAACATCAACAGGGACCATTCAAAAAGTAAAAATAGAGACAATACTGAAGCAAGGATTTTTGGAGGAGATTAAAATTATCTCAAACTGTCAAGATGTAAAATTATATTATTTTGAAAACTGCAATATGCAAAACCCATACATATTTTTTTTTGGACCCTGTGGTTTGTCCTCCCAATTCTTAGATGAAATATCTTTTTGGATCTGAGACTGTCGTGGTTCAACACCAGCTGGCAACTCAGAGAGGCAGAGCTACTTGTTCAATCCCTCACAGCAGGATGGCGGAGAGAATCAGAAGAGTAAAAGTGAGAAAATTTGTGGGTTGAGATAAAGACAGTTTAATGGGGAAAGCAAAAGCCATGTGCATACAAGCAAAACAAAGCAAGTAATTAATTCACTTCCCCTGGGCAGGTGTTCAGCCTTCCCCAGGGAAGGAAGGCTCATCATGTGTAATGGTGACTTGGGTAGGCAAACATCCAAACATCATCCAACCCTTCCTTCTTCTTCCCCTAGCTTTAGGTGTTGAGCACAATGCCACATGGAATATCCCTTTGGTCAGTTGGGGTCAGCTGTCCTGGCTGTGTGCCTTCCCAGCTCCTTGTGCACCCCCAGCCTCCTCGCTGGTGGAATGGAAAGGCCTTGACTCTGTGTAAGAACAGCTCAACAATAACTCAAACATCCCCGAATTTCCAGAGCTGTTTCCAGAACAAGTCCAAAACACAGATTCAGACTACCCATTGAGAAGAAAATTAACTCTATCCCAACAAAATAAGCACAAAGACCAAAAACTCTTCATTTCCTTTCATCTCTTAAATGACATAACTAGACTATTGAGCAAAAGAGATCAGATCACAGCAAACACAAATTTACCTCCATAACACGGAAGATCATCTTTGACATAATGCCAGACTCTTAAAGGCTAACAAATTAATGCTCTGTTCATCTCCACAAACTAGCAGGCACTGAGATTCCAGGGCTTTTAGAAGCACAAGGTTTCAGACTGGCTACTTCAGGAAGACAAGTGCAGGTCAGAAAAAACTTCTGCTTTGCAATGGGTTGGAAAAACACTTTTATCTCTCCTGATTTTAGAGACTAACTCCCATTTTCAGATGCTTCAATAACATTTTAGGGCTTCATCTGTTGGACAAATGATTTGCACAGTCCAAGCTTTCTTCCCATCACTCCTCCCTCCTGGAGATGTTGTTCTTTCAAGCATCTTGCCTTATGTAGCCAATGACTCCAGCTGCCATTATGCTCCTAGATCCATGTGGTGAAGGGAATGTCTTCCTTACACCCATCTCATTGGAGCAAATCCTTGCCAGGGCATATTTTTGATTTGTCAAAACACACACTTTACTGCAGAGCTGTCCTTTGTGGAGAAATAAAGGAGGCTGCCTTCTCTTGCTAGTACAAAGCAAGTGGCTCAGAAGGAAACATCCCTTCTCACAATTTATTCACAAAGCCTGCCCAAAAGAAAAACAACAGATAGAAAAAGTGTAGGTTTAGACCCCTTAAAGTGTCCTGAGAATTATACACACTCTCTATTTGATTAGACTGTAGTGTGATATAATGGGAAACACCACTGGAGCCATAATGAACCAACAGGACATTCTGACAAGTTTCCAGACAAAACATGAACCCATAGTCTCTTGTGTATTTAATTTGTGTTTCTTTTTCCCTTGCATTTCTTCTCTGGTTCCCAGTGCATTTCTTTATCTTGTCTACAGACCTGAAAAATTTCTAAATACTGTGAATACTGTGTTCTCTGCCTGCTCCCTCTGAGGTAAAGCATTGCCTTACTACTGAAGACTTCAAGAGGGTATCCAGTCAGGTAAAGAAGTGCAAGTGGCACTTGCTGGGACTTGCACATACAACCACACCCTTTCAAACCCTTTGGAAGGAGTGTCTCAGAGCAGGTTTTCCCACTGAGAGATGTGATCTTCCACCTGTTGACCTCTGGAATAGAAATTAAGAAGGAACATTGTCTCAGTGTTGTTTGTGATCCTGCTCCTGATACTGCTGGGAGAATCCTCTACTCCTCTTTTCTTTCAACCCTTCTTTCCAAATTGAAGAAACACTTTTTATTTGACATGTCTATTAAATTTAGAGGCACCCTGCTGCATATGAAAGGCTGATACAATGGAGGATTCTGCAGTCTCTTTCCAGCACCTCATGGTGCTAAAACCAATACCAGACATTCACCATGGAACACCAAACAGGTGAGCACAACCCAGCCCAAACTGGCCATGCCATAGGGAAAACCTCACTTATAGCAATGTGGAGATTGAAAACTGGTGGGCTTCCAATGTCATCATAGCATGGAGTATGAAAAGAGCTATCCCAGATCCTGAAAACCCTAAAGCATATACAGCAGAAAGATTCATACAGGCTAATTTTCACCTGCTACTCTGCAGTTAGATTGAATATCTCCATGGAGTTTTCCTGGAGGCAAACACAGAGAGAGAGAATGTTAAAAATTTAACATACTTTTGCAGTGTTTACCATAAGGACAACTAACAATGATCCCTCTATGATCATACAGCAGAATAAATTGATTGGAAAGAGCAGGCAAGAAGTGTTAGTTAAAGCAAAGAATCTACGGAAGTTCATTCTTCCCTCCAATTTTTGCACAGTTTTGGCACTTTTATTTAGCAAGTGTTGTAGTGCCTCTCACTGAACAAGAATTAGGTGTTAGAATAAGCCTCTGCCAATAATGCTGACTAAAACTTGTGATGCCAAGCAGATGGAGAAATGCAGCTGAGTGGCATCACATGCATTTTATTAATTTCTCCTTTCTTCTTCTATCCTAGGCTCCACTATTGAAATAAAGATTGCTGAATTACCAAGTCCTTCCCCATATAGGGTCAATATCCAATTGCTTCTGTAATATGATCTACTGCTTTATCAGTCCAGTCTTACATGTGTCATAACAATGCTTTCATCATTTTCTTTGTGAGGTAACTCATCAGTCTCCTAGACAACATGACAGTTGCACATAGGTCTGAAAATTAGGCAAGAGAAGCTGTATTCTAATTCCTCTGTAAGACATCTGGTAAACAAACCCAGCTCCACAACTTCTCTCTTCACGTATTTCAACTACCACCAGATAGTCATCAAACCTCTGTAGCATGGCCAAGCTCTTCTTTCTTGAGTCCTCTTCTTTTTCCTCATTGTCTTGTTTGAATGTAAATGCCATGCCTGGTTGGAACAAGTAGCTGAGTACTGTCCCTAGGTAATTTTTAGTCTTGTTCCACACACACTGAAGTGACCAAGCATTTAATTTTAATCCAGATGTTCTCAGTTCTTTATTGAAAGTAGCTAAGACAGGTTTGACACATTCTTCTAACCACTCCAAGATGCTCTCCTTTCTCTTAGTTTCCTGTGGAGACTTTTCTCATTCAATAAATTCTTTCCTCTGGCAGAATAAAGTTGGATCAGACATTAATTATTTTAATGTCTGGCACTTGTCCTTGTTAGGACAGAAGTCAAATAAACCCATATAGAGAGGATTCCTAATTGTGTAGTAAGTGGTCCTTGTTTAACCCAAGGTTGTGTGTATGAGCAGAGGCTTCTAGAGAGCTGAAGTTGCAGTATTTTTTAGTTTGCCAGTAATCACACACTTGTTGGAAGCCTTCAGTGACATCCATATGAAGGCCCAAATCCTAAGAGACTGCTTAAGCAACAAAATGGAAATTAGAAATCTCATTACTGATGGGTTTGCAATGAAATAACTTTTTTAAAGTGATGACCAGGACGTGCATTCAGCAACTCTGAAATGCAGCCATGCTCAGAAACTTCAGGTCAAACTCTATTACAAACCAGGGTGAATCATGTTGAAAACAATTGCCTTGAAGGTCTCTTAGAGACCACTGGTAGCTTGCCACACCTGTGCAGCAATAATCAAAAGTTGTACCATCTTTGTCAAGATTTGAACTGGAACTCTGTCATAGATGAAACTTGAACTTAGTTGATAATTATTTCTGTAGGCAAGCAGTGGTGTATTAGAATTTTATAATATGGGGACTGGAATCAACACAATAGGAAGAAGGCAGCAACTAAGAAGAAAATTCAGCAGAGAATTTTGAGGAGATAGTACCTTTTCCCATAGCTTGCTTATTATTGAAAGAAACATACCAGCACAGGCTGGGGGCTGAGCTCTTGGAAAGCAGCTCTGTGGAGAAGGACCTGGGGGTCCTGGTGGACAACAAGCTGTCCATGACCAGCAGAGGCCAAGAAGGCAAACGGGATCCTGGAGTGCCTTAGGAGAGCACTGCCAGCAGATCAAGGGAAATGATCCTGCCCCTCTGCTCAGCCCTGGTGGGTGAGGCACATCTGCAGTGCTGTGTCCTGTTCTGGGCTCCTCAGGACAAGAGAGACTTGGAGCTCAGCGGAGGGCAACAAAGAAGGTTAAGGGTCTGGAGTATCTCACTTAGGAGGAAATGCTGAGGGAACTGGGCCTTCAGCCTCAAGAAGAGAAGACTGAGAGGAGATGTCATCAATGTTAATCTGAAGTGAGGGTGCCAAGCAATAGGACAAGAGGCCGTGGGCAGAAACTGATGCACAGGAAGTTTAATCTAAATATGAGGAAGAACTCCTTTAATGTGTGAGTGATCGCACGCTGGAATGCCCAGAGAGGGTGTGGAGTGTCCCTCCCTGGAGATATTCAGGATCCATCTGGACACAATCCTGTGCCATGTGCTCTGGGATGGCCCTGTCTAAGCAGGGAAGTTGGATTAGATCACTGTGGTCTCTTCCAACCTGACTGTGATTCTGTGAAATGGTCACATGAATATGAGGAAGAACTCCTTTAATGTGTGAGTGATCGCACGCTGGAATGCCCAGAGAGGGTGTGGAGTGTCCCTCCCTGGAGATATTCAGGATCCATCTGGACACAATCCTGTGCCATGTGCTCTGGGATGGCCCTGTCTAAGCAGGGAAGTTGGATTAGATCACTGTGGTCTCTTCCAACCTGACTGTGATTCTGTGAAATGGTCACAAACAGAAAAATATGGTTATAGACTTATGACATTCTGGATCTAAAAAAACTGAGATTCAGTGCCAAAGCATTAATTTGTTACACAAAATGCTTTTTAGGTAGAATTAAGTACAATATTTTGCTGAATCAGGAAGATAACTGCCTGACTGTTGACTTTGAAACACTTCTACCACCGTTTTAAGAAAGAATATTTAGTATCTTAGTGATTACCCCCACTCCTGAAATACTTTTCTTCTTCTTCTTTAAATGGGCCATCACTGATAAATGCTCAGAGATGCACAAGGAATGCACAAAGCAAGAAATGGTGGAATGCAAGCACACATTTTGTTCTCCTTTTAAAACATATTACCTATGAAAGATAGAAAACACTTAGTTTAGCTCCAGACCATTCAGAGACAGGTGAATATTCATTCAGAAATTCAGGAATTAGTTCATGTACAAGAGGGGAGAACAAAAAGCTGTTGCTGAAGGGAATAAAAAAAGGGAGGGAAATCTTTGATATGAAACATAATATTCCTCAGGCTGTTATGTTACCCCCTTGTGTTAACATCCAATATTTCTTCTTTTAAATTGCAGCTTGTATGCCCTGTATTTTAAGGCATCAAATTATACTGCCATATTGAGGATTATTTAAACAATCCCAGTAAGTAGGTCAGTCGGTAGTTTACTCTTAGTTTATTAGAGGGTGCTAAAAGAAAAGAGCAACACCGTTATTTGTTAAATGAATAGCTGGACCCAAATTGTTGGGGGAGAAAAAGTCATTAGTTGAGGCAGTGTTTTGTTAAAATTTCTTGCACAATGAAAAGTATGGCAAAACCACTGTTTACCACAAAAATTTGTGTAGGGAGCAAACACCATTAGAGCAGCCTCCTATGCACAGCAGGTTGGATTAAGCATCAGGAGGAACAAAGCAAAGAAGAGCTCTGATGACCCTGGGGAGCAAGATGTGGGATGTATTTGGTCTTGTGCAGCCTCATTAGACCAGGTTTTTCCACAACCAGAGGGGAAAGATTCCAGAAGCTGCCACTAAGAGAAAAAAGAGAAAAGGATCTCTGTCAAATTTCTTTAGAATCACAAACAAGACTCATTCAGTTATGTCTTTGACATACACAAAGGCAAAAAAAAAAAATTAAATTGTGCTTATGAAACCAGAACAGCCTTCTGGCACCAGACCTCAGATATTTACTTGGTAACTAAATCTCCAATTTCCCGGTGTTCCCACTGGAAATTCTCTCCAGTACTGTAATGCATCAAATGAATTCTAAAGAGAATGTATTGATTTTGATGTGTAGGTAAGAGACTATGATGTGTAGACTAAAGCTTTTAAAAGGCACTAGCTGAATGGCATAGAAGGGGTGAAAAGGGAAAAGATCCGGTCTTAAAGCTTACAGATCATCAAGGCCCTGACACTCATTCTTCCTTCTGAAAGCAGCATCAGCAACTCCTCCATGTGAATATTGTGTGGTAGGGATTTTCATGGGTTTGGATAGAACATCCTGCCTGTGCATCATCATCCTCACCACCACCCAGAACAGGCAATGGTGTGCACTAGCACTTAGCATTCATAACAGAGGTAAAGGGTAATATTCTTTTGGCTCAGTTATTTTACATCAGTATAACTGTGCCTGGGCTGTGGTAATAAACCAAAAGTTTTGCTGATGTTGGCCTCAAGAGTTTCCTTGAATGCTAGCTCTCAGTTATAGTTTGTCTTTTCCTTTGCTTAGAAACCTTGCTCCATAAAAACAAGTTTTATTCATGAACCTAGCTCTAGCTGGCCTTCCTCAGTGCAAGAGACTGATTTCAAAAGTTCAGCTTCCTTCCCCTCCCTCACAAAGAATTTTTTTTTCATAACCTCTGAAGCAAAAACATAATTAAATTTCCAAATCACTGCTACAGGATTTTATGGGAGGCTTAACTTTCCAGAAGAGTCTGCAATAAATCAGAAAGGCTTTATTAAGGGCTAATTTAAAATATCCTGGTAATTTTTTTGCCCTTACAGAAACATAGAGAG
This sequence comes from Thryothorus ludovicianus, assembly GCA_013397245.1. Classification (NCBI taxonomy): domain Eukaryota; kingdom Metazoa; phylum Chordata; class Aves; order Passeriformes; family Certhiidae; genus Thryothorus; species Thryothorus ludovicianus. The sequence continues at coordinate 1,370,371 of VZTB01012991.1, read as the reverse complement.
CAAGTAAGATCATCACATTGTTCTGTTATAGAAAAGAAGTAATTTGGGGCAGTGAGCAATAAATGGGTAGTCAGAAGGTCAGAAGTGGGACAATCCCTGGTCTCTATTTAGTTCTCCGTTTTTTAAGTTCATAGCCTGTGGAGGGTAACAGGATCTTACTATTAAATACTGGAGAATGTTAAGCAGTTACAGAATACAATTTTTGAACTTATTACAAGAACCAGATTTCCACAGAAGGCAGTAGGTCCAAGTCCCCACTGTAAAGAGCATTAGGAAACTTTGGACAAATGCATACATACAGGCATCTGCATTTTTAATGACTCAGAAAAACAAGTATAGACACAGAATATGAACTGCAAGTCAACAAATTAGAGTACTAGTCCGATGAGGGAAAAACATTTCATCAGAAATTAATTTCCAAGGAAAGTCTTAGATCCTTCTCTGGCACCTGTCTTGTGACTGAAGAGTTTATTAGCCCAGATACCTCAGACAGTCTTGTAACCAGCAGTATCAGTTCCTCTTCTCCAGGTAAGCAGGAATCAATCCATTTAGGACATCATGCATCACATTTCATCTGGCAACCCAGAAGCCAGCAAAAAGTGCACAGCACAACTAGCTGTTCCCTGAAGAAAACACTCTGCCCACTCTTGAAGTTCATGGCTAATCTTGAGGCACAAGCAGTGTGAAGAGCACAGAGTTTGTGTGAAATCCTTCAGGTGACACAAGCATGGACTGCTGTTCTCTCCAAATTCCTAACCTAAATTCATTCCTGACAGCTGTGCTTACCTCATCTGTGTCCAGGCCCATGTCCTGCCAGCAGGATAATGAATAGCTGACTAAACAAACCCAAACAAGAAATTCAACACCTTGCAGATGGCATGGTCTGTGTGGTCTCACTGTTACCTTGAAATGGCTCTTGCACTGAGGAGAGACTGACAGAAAAAGTGACAATTCTCAATTCACTTTGGAAGGAGGAGGATGACAGGCAAAACAGCCAAGCCAAGCTTACTAGAATCTTTTGACAAGGCCTTTAGAGAACATGTGTGTCCCTGCCACAATGTCTAAGCACTTCAGTACTTCCACAGTCAAGGGTATCAGAGAGAGATGACCCAAAAGGATCAAATGTTGACCACAGGAAGCCACAAAACTAATGCAGTCACCCAAGTTTGTACAGAGTACACAAACCATCCAGGCTCCAGAGAGTCAGAGGGTGTCAGGCATCATGAGGGATGAATTACCTTTTTCACAATTCTCTCCTAAAATAGAAGGACTAAGAGTAGACTCATAAATAAGACTGCAAACAGCAGGAGGGCAAACAAGGATCCAGTAATTCCTTGTTTGAAAGCAAGCTTGGCTCTGTGCTGCCCTCACCCCCACAAAAATGGCCTTGTCAGTCTGTCCTGTCTATACCTACTGTCTCACCACAGGAGGTTACACAGTGCATTAACAGATTTCCTCAGCAAAATTCCACTTCAGAAAACCTTTTACTTCAAAAGAAACTGAAAATTCACATAAAAATCAGATCATCTGACCCACGAGATATGAGAAAACTTTCCACAACAAGAAACAGACAGATGAACCACTAGACTAAGGCAGCAGGATTTTGCAAAATGCCTGCTCTGTAGTGTGTCTGATATCATGAATCAATAGATTACTGGCTTACGACCTAAGGAGTTTCCATTCTCTTACAGAGCACACAGGAATATGGGCTAGGACATGCTCAAGCAGAACAGCTCAGTAGTACAGCACTGAGGCATTAGCTACAAAATGCTGATGCAAAATATACCAAAAGTAAAGCCCCTCCTGGAAATTCCGCTCATTAGTATTTTAACCAAACACATTTTTCTCCCTTGAGTAAACAAGCATATGAGGAAAAAATGAACAGCTAAGAGAGGTTTGGATATTTTTTTCATGTTTTATGTCTAGCTTAAGTAACAAATAGCTGGCTTCTACACTGATTTCTCACTTAGGAAGGGCCATTTGGTTTTAAAAGCTTAACAGGGACTGTTACTAGACCATTGCTGCTTGTTTGTCAAATTTGTAATCTAAAATTCCATCCCTAAAACAAAGCAATTGGAAGAAGAATGGAAAAGAATTGTCTGCATTTCTGTGTGAATGCAGAAGGTATGGCCCCAAATCACAGACAGAGCTCTGGTTCAAAGATGGAGCAGCCTCACGAGGGCTGTCCAGTGCCCAACCTGAGCACGGCCACATGGTCAGGGCAGCTCTGACACAAAGCCTGGGGGACAGGGCTTTGCAGGGAGGTGACCTCTTTGGGACAAGGATGCTGAGACTGGTCAACCCTGTCCTACAAGCTCTGCCTGCTGCACCTAATGGATGGATACTGAGTGAAAAGGATAAAAGCCTAGAGAACAGGCTAGTGGTTATTATGGAGTGAAATAGGACTGGCAGACTGGGGATCATACACAGACTGTAGTCTCACAAAGAAGCTGAGGCAGGGTGGGATCTTGTAAGCTGGAATCCTGAAGTTTATTCAATATTTAAAAAAAAACAGCAAAACATATAATTGAAAGCACTGATCTGTTCTGTGTATCTATACTTTCTAGGCAAAAGAGGAGAGCAGAAACCAAGAGCATACCTATATCAGATGTCAGATGTTACTATCAAAAAGTTAAAGTGAATTTATATTATTTAACCACAATGAAAAGAAGACCAAGACCTGTGAAGGAGATAGAATAAAGAACAAGTTCTGATTTCAGTTATGGAGTCCTTTAAAGACATTGCTCTTACATACCAGGTCTAAGGCATTCTTGAGGAGAGAAACACATTACCAATAGCAAAGCTGGACTGGAAAAAGGAAAGTTATTCTTCTGTACTCCTCAGTTTTAGCACAGAAGCTGTTTCAAAGCAAAGAATAAAGTCGCTGTGTTTCTTGAGGCAGCTGAGGAAAACCTTCAGGGTTTGCTGTGAAGGTGCAGTAATCTCTGCATTCAGCACAACGCTGCACATGCAGCAACATCTTTGGCAGCTGGGCCTTACACACAGTGCCCTTTATGCACAGGAACACAAGGCAGTCCTTAATGCCTCATCTCCTGAAGCCTGGAATTCTGCTCATAACACAGAGTCAATGAGACTTAGACGTTTAATAAGACATTGCTCTTACCCTCAAGGTTCCTCAGTGAAACCAGGGCCTTCCCACTGACTCCAGCTTTCCCTGAGAAATCACTGCAGCCACCTAAACAGCTGTTCCCTGCCATTCCCCTGCCGTGTCACCTACAGATTTGAACCTAGCAGCCTTCCCTTGGGACTAATCATTTATCAGCTGCCAGTAAGCAGATACTTTTCCAGAGTAGTTGGGATGTGAAGAAGGCTGTATTGATAAACTGGGCTCTGAGCCCCTGAGAGAGAGAGAGCAGCCTCTCTCTGCTCATGGTAGGTCAGACATTGTTGGGGAAGCAACTTTCTGACATTATGGCACACTGTGTTCCTCTTTGTGTAAAAAAAAAACACTGACTAGAAAAGCCAGAGCTCCTTAAAAGAAAAAGGGGGTTCCCATCAATATTCAGAAGAAAAATTTCCCCTATTATCAAATATACTTTTGCATTCAGGTAATGGGAATGAGAATGGACAGCAAAGCAGGAGAAGCAAAACTGATTTGCTTTATGTAGCATGTGTACAAGCATCTACTCTGATCACTTCATCCATGTTCTCACTAACCCTGAACAAAGAAACTCATTTTTTATGCTGGTGTGTCACTGACCAGGTTTCCCTGTTTGTCTCCACCTCCCCTCAGAGGCATCTTGGAATTCTTCAAAGAAGTAAATGGGTTTGGCATTTAAGTAACTGGCCTTCAGCTAGACTCAGCACCCTGACTCATGGGAGCCAGACCTGCACTCAGTCTTGGAGCACAGGCTGCCACTTTGTCAACACTTCCTTAGAGCAGTATTTGCACACTGGGCCCTCTTTGCTCCTGCTGGTGAAACTATACCCTCCTAGAAAGCTGATCCAGGTCTTCAAAATCCACAGAAAGTTCCAAAAAGCCAAAATTGTCAATCAGCCTTCATCTTGCAAGGCCTATCACTGCACTGCCATGACCATGGTTACTTCTGTCAGAAGGTTGAGAAGAAATGTCAAAGTTACAGCAATCAAAAAGGACTTTTTTTCTAGCTCACCTAGAAAGCCAGATTCATGTTCATTCTTCCTCTAAATAAAGGGAAAGGAGGATAATGTGAAAGGCTGAATTTCAGAAGGATCTTTTACTTCAATGTACTCTTTAAACATTCTTAAGTCACACAGCAAACCTTTGGGGTAGACTTCACTAACTTACTGAACTGATAGGGCATAAAAAAGAAAATTAGAAAGACAATGAAATAACAGAGGGGCACAGGAGATTAATGAAATGTTTCACATACAAAACTAGAACTGCATTGAGGAATCTGTCATCCCAGCCTTTCCCTGTCCTCTAATGGCACCATTTCCAGTGAAGAATTTTGTGTTTTCATTATGCTCCCTCTAAATTGCCAGTGACATGTTACTACTAAGAAAAGAAGATAGCTTCTGAGACTGACCAAGAGGAAGGTGCTGTCTGCAGAAAAACAAAGTCAGAAGAATAGGCAGGCTTGTCTAGAACATATTACATCCCCTCTTTTCTGATTCTATCATTCTGTCAGTCAAAAGTATCAGCCCACTCACCAACTTCAGAGCTAGCAATCCTGCCTCTTGCATCCACCACTTTCTGGTTTCAGACAAATGCCAAAATCATCAGGACAGAGTCTGTAAAGGAGAAAAAAACCCAAAAAAACCCCAACAAAACCAAAAAACAACCAAACCAAATGCTGTCAAACCAAAAACAAACCCTCGTTGTCAAGGCAAAGCCCAGTCCAGATGTGTTGGTAATTTCTCACTTGCCTGTATGAAAAAATGAGTACAGATAAAATTTCCATCTCTTGCTTTCCATTCTGCCTCCAGGAATAACACAGTCTTTCCACACCTTAGAATTGAGGCATCAAGCCTCCTCCATGTACATCCATGGCAGCAACTGAATTTTTTTCCATGCTTCTGTCCCAGACAGAGCTGAGAGGAGAGTGAAAAGGCTTTTCACAGTAACATATTTCAACATGCTTTACAGCCACAAGGAAGCAGGTCAATGATGACAGTTCCTGAAGTGATAATAACTGAGGCAGATTTACTGCATTGCTCTTTGGAGTCCAGCAAGACTTTCTATCATATTTAGGGAAGACATCTTATCAAAGCTGTAATTTCATTGCACTGAGATACACACATAACAAGCACACTGAGGGAAAGTCTCAAAAGTAAGCACACATAAATGATCTATTTTTCTTTCACTCCAAGTAAACAAATTATTTATCACAGTGACTTTAGCAGAGCTCACCGTTACATAAACAATGTAGGCAACTGAGCATTATGACCAAAATTTTGAAAAGCAGACAGAGTGGCCACTGTGTGGTATTTTACAGTGAACTCTGATTGCCAAAAAAGCAGAGCAACAATCTCTTTCAATCAGCCTAAGCTTGGCCCCTAAATGGATAATGATTTTGAAAAGCCAAAGGGAAACTCATTGAAATTTCACCTCTACAGAGTGAAATTGCCTTGGACCTTCACAAACCCCTCCCAAGGCTGATTAAGTAGTTTTAGGGCCAACATCATGTAAAATGGTGTGACACTGCTATCTGCAGAATTGTAAGGGTGATACAGCAGAGCAGATACATTGCAACTCTGGAGTTGAATGACCAGAGGAACACCAGGACTCCTGTATGTCTTTCAACATCAAATAAAACCAAACTGGTTTTTCCCACATAACTGATAGCTGGTACTGGATCCAAATGTCTAACAAAAATTGGCTGCCTTTGAAAGAGATTTTTTTCTGGCTTCTTTCCAAACTGCTCTCAAAGCTACCTCCAGAAGATGCAAGCCTCCAATGTAATAGACAAGCAAGAAAAAAAGATGCTTGGTAGTTGCATATTAAATCCTGAGACATCTTCCACTGCTGCAGGTGTTGATAGATCATCTAGTCTTAACTTTCTTCAGTTCAGACTTTTTATCCTTTCCCAAAATACATAAACGAAGCAAAAAGGGACAGAATTTTTTTTAACTCCTCATCCTTTCCTCCCCTAAATTAACCCCTTACATCCTTTCAAAACATGCAATCACATAGCAGAACGCATTATTCCCCTTTCTGAGCAAGTATTGAACAAGTAAACTCCATTTTGCTTGATGGAAATGCTGCAGAGATGCACTCAACTTATTTTTTTGCCATTTAACAGAAACGCTCTATTTTTTCCTTTTTTTTTCCTTTTTCCTTTTTTTATTTTTCCAAGGAGAGGAAAAATTCTTGTGCCAGCCCTGGGATCTGAAGTCAAAATTACAAGCGTACAAATTATCCATGTTACTGCACCATTGCTGGGTAAGGCAGCCTCTCTGGAAACAATAGCTGGGGCTTGAGGTATCCACAGGGAAAAGAGAACATTGTGCTTGATTTACTGCCCTTCTCATGGGATTTACTCTTGGCAAAGTGCCTGTGTGGTTTATGTCAGAAGGGATAAATGATTTGCATATGCATCCAGTGTTCACTGTGAGGTAACTCTTAAAAGGACTGAGCATCCCACGTGTCTTGGTTTGAAAAGACAGGTGTCTGCTAAGGGAGGCAGAAGCCTCTCTTGAAATTGAAAATGTAAACCCCCTCCACCTGCATTATTATAATTAAGAGGGCTCTCAGGCAATGATAAGGGAACTGGAATAACAGTTCTTTATTAGGAAAATTAAAATAAAAATGCAGTAATACAAAAAAACCCCCACTGACAGAGTCAGAATACAACCTGACACCCTGTGGGTCAGGGTGTTGGTAGCAGTACCATGGTGGCTGCAGTTCTCCTGGAGTGGCAGATGGGGCTCTGGTGAAGGGTGTACTTTTCCTCTGAAGGTCCACTGGTGGTCTTCCCCTGGGAGTACAGTGGAGAAAGGGTGCCATGGTTTTCTAACGCTCAGATTTTATCTAGGTAGGAATGCTTGGCTCCTCCCCCTGGGTGGAGCATCTCATGATGGATGATGTGATTTTTATCAGTCATGCAGTGAGACTCAATGGCCCATTAAGAGAAGATACCTCCCTGGATGGAGGATGGGTCATGGAGGAGATAAAGGACACTGCCCCACCTGGTTTTTAACAGCTGACCTATTTTAACAGAGGATATCCCCCCAGAGTCAAAATGGAAGAGATAAAGAACACTGCTCCACCTGGTTTCAACAGATGGTGATAGAATACATAGTTCTGGTTACATCTTGCACTGCAACCCAAGACACCATGAATTAAAAAAAACAAAAAAAAAAAAGAAAAACAAATAACAAAATAAAATTCAACCAAAAAACCACCTGCCAACCATCTTCCATCAGGAAAAGCCAAAGGCCTGACAGGTTCTAATAGGAGAAGAAGAAAGATGAATACCCACGTATCTCTCCAACAATCCAAAAGCAATGATGAGAAGAAATTGCTGTTAGATTACATAATTAGATAATGGCCGAACAGTGTCAGTGCATGAAAATCTGCAACAAGAACATGAAACAAGCACCTTTCTGAATATTTTTTGCCCTTTTTCTGTTCTTTGGATCACTTTAGAAACAGATACTACTTTTCCCAGCTGTGTATTAGTACAAGTAATGTAGATAAATATAGATCGACAAATAATACTTTGATCAGCATACTCAGGTGGACTCAGATCAGTATCCATCAGAAATATTGCATGATCCTGAACTGTTAAAGACAAACCAACCAACCAAAGAAGAAACAGAAAACCAAAATAAAAGAAACCCTCAAAGCGACTCCCTCCAAGAAAAGAAAAGCACCCATCCAAACTTTTTACAAGAACAAAGCTTGCAAAGTGAAATCCATGGGTTTGGCTCTATCACTTAACACACAGGTTCTCACTGCTGTTCACATGGCTGTGGACTGTTCAGTAGAAGAACTGCAAATACCATCTCTTTGGATTCAGCAATCTGTAATAGATAAATGAAATTCCTTCCTCCCTTCTAACAGGTGTGGTCCAGGCAGCCCAAGGAGTCTGCACAGCAGAACTTGGTTCACTACTATTTACCATCAGAGATAATAAGCAGTCCATTGTCTCTTCTGGTGGCCACTCAGGATTAGGTCAGCTGTAACAACTACCTCTGCTTTGTCTCCATTTCAGAGGACTTGGGGGACTGAGAGCACCAGGCATCTTGCTGTTGTTTGTGGAACAAATTGTTTCAGAACTTGCAGAATAATCAGGACTGGGGAGAAACACTCTGTATCATAACTCCTTGGGACTCCATAGTCTTGCACTGATTTGCCTGTCTGCGCAGGGAGGAAAAGGCTGGTTATAAAAAAAAAAATAATTACAGAATTAGCAGCCTTCCTTGTTGGTATGGCAAAAGAAAATGAAAAACTCATGCCAACATGATGAATTTCTGAGTAACAATGGAGCTTTGGGGAGACAGTAACAATTCCTCCCTCCAAAGCATGAAAATCATAGAGATCAATACAGCTTACGAGAGATACTTGCCAAGCTCTCCATGTTTTTGCATAGCAGCCTTCAAACAAACTGCATCCAAAGTAAGCAAGCAAAGCAAAGACACACAGAGACAAGGAAAAGCAACCCAAACCAACATAAGCCAAGTTTGAAAAGGAAAGGGATGGATTCAGGTACAATTCAAGAGGAAATGGAGGATGCTTTCACAACTGCCCTGGAAGCTGCAAATCATGGGCCAGGCATGGTCCAGCTGGTCACCTGTTGTATGTACAGCTCCTATGAAGTTAAAGGTGAGCCTGGAGAGTCAAGCTTCCAGAGATGTGCTCCTACAAAACCATAAGCAATTTTAAAAGCATCCAGAAGCAAGCATTTCATTCCAGGAAAAACCAAAAAAACCAAGCCTAAAAAACCCAACAATAAAACAAAAACCAAACAAAAAACCCCACATCATTGTTTTAAAATACCTTTTTGATACCTTTCTGTGCATTTGTGTAGTATCTAACATTGTGGCTCCCTGATGTGGCTGGGTGTTGTCCATGACACTAAGAGCAATAACAGGCTTACTGAAATTAGTAAACTCATAATGAATTGAAAGGGCTTTGCCTCAAGGCTGTGAACAAGACTTGGAGCCTGTTTTTCTTCAAGTTCTAACCTTTGTTTTGTGTACCAATACCACCTTCCTTCCATTCATACCTCTTACACAGAGCCAGGTCAGACAGACAGACACTGGTGAAGGAAAGCAGGAGCAAAGCAGTATTTGCTCAATTGCAAATCAGCATTCCTTGCTGAGAACAATAACTGCAGCACACTTCCAAGGACTGGTGAAATCTAACTATCAACAAACAAAACTAATCTCAGAGAAGAGATTTCTCTGAAAATCAGAAGGGTTTTCACTGGGTTCTAACTGGCATCCAAACATTTGCTGTGAGTTGTCTAAAGAAATTCTGCATCTTTAGCAAATGTAATGTGCATAGTTATTTGCAAATGAATTCTGACTGTTCCTTCCTGCCATGCAATTCTTCGTAATTTATTCTCATCTCCCTTTTCCTCTTCCTCTACAACTTGAATTTCATTTTGGAAATGCATCCCTTTTTTGAGAAACAGGATTTAATATCATCCTAATCAGCTCATATTTTTGGGGGGAGCAGAGAAAAGGAATTTAAATTAATATTGTTTCATTTGCTTGCATATGTCAGAAGGGTGTGGTAAATCTAAGATCCATATTCAGAAATTTTCACCATTCAAGAATTTTATGGAAGAAAGGACGGTTTTCTCCCTGAACAGGGAGAGTCTCCTCCCTCCACACAAAGACTTTTGGTTTCCAGGCACCTTTTCTAGCCTTCTGTGTCTGCTCCCTTCTTTCTAAACAGCAAAATCCAGTTATTATTAGAGACAGCACTTACAGCTAAACTCCATTTAGCCCTCAACTCTCTCCCAGCTTTTTGTGCTGGACACAGCCCAGTGTGTGCAGAGGCTGTGACCACAGCATTGAGTGACAGAGGTTCCTGTACCTGAAGATAATGACACTGTTTATATTTGATGGTGGGGGGAACAAACCCCAAACCAGGACTTAATGCAAACCTCTACAGATATTGATTAGCTGATTTCAAAATTAAAGGAAAGGGATGATGCTGGCATGCAGCAGTGGAGAAAAATCTGCCTTTAATCATGGGCAGGCATCTGAGCTTTTATAGTCAGCATTTCTCCACCGTGGCCCTGTATTAGAGTCACAGAAGAGATCTCTATAATCATTAGGGAATTCAAATTTTTATTTATAAATAAAAATTTGCAGACCCTAAGTGAATACAAGGATGTAATTCAGCCTAGGATTTCTGCAGCTGTTAATAAATCACTCAAGCTGCACTCTGGCAGTTTATGACATCAGCAGATCCCCTCAAGTGAATTATAGCCATTAATTTACACAGAGGAGGCCATCTATCATCTATTATTGACCATCTGCTACTAAGAATACGTACACTTTGGATAAATTAATAAGACTTTGGTGGGAAACATCTTTTATTTTCTTCCTAAGTATCATCACTTGTGATATCCAGCTTTGGGTTTGTGACTGTCAGTCAAAACCAACTTGTGACATCAGCCAGAGGTGGTCACACCTTGCTGGCCTGGGTCCACTTGCCAGCACCTGAGGTGAGGCACAGTGGCTGGTGCTCAATATCCTGCTGCTGCACAGAGGGAAGGGACTGATCCTCTCACAGGTACCACAGGAAGGTATTTACACACTCAGCACACAAAGGAAACAAACTCTCAGTGTGACTATGCCAATAGGATTATTGTTTGCAACGTGAAACCTGTTTCCTCTTTGTACATCATTTCTTCCCAGTAGTGAAAGTGCCAGCTACAGAACAACTCCCTGCCCTGCACAGAATATAAAACACCACCATAAATGAAAGATCAGGCTCATTACACCTGATGATTTCCTTTGGCTCCTTCCTTGTAACACTCTGCATCCTCATACTTCACCTCCACTCAGTGATACTGCTGGGCTCCTAAGACTGTCAGAACTCATGGTAAGGATTTGGGCACACTACTTCCACTTTAGAATTCCAGCACAAGTTTTACATAAGACATAGCACAAGTCATGTGTGCTTTAAAACTTTTATGGCATGAAGGTGCCTTAGAGCCTGGCAGGCGAGCTAAAGAGCCAGAACATACATGACAACTTGGCTTTGACACTGGCACAGGAACACTCCCAGATGTCTGTGTCACAGCTGCGGATGCTGGGTCTCTGTAAAAGCACAGCACAGTAAAAGTCAGAAATAAACCCCCAATGCCTGCATGGCAGAGTAGACCTGTCAAGCAGGTGATGGACTTTTCAATCGTAGTTGCATGTTTGCAGTTCTCCAAATTACCCACTGCCACAGCCTGTAAATCAGATTTGCAAATAAAGTCAGAGCGGGCACACAGGCACAGAACACCATTTGCTCAGCTCGAGCTGTATCTTTTTCAGCTTAAGCTGGATTTGGCTTCCTATCAATGGCAAGGTTTTGTTGCAGGGGTGGTTTGGAAGAGGAAGGCTCAGGGTTGGATCCTGACCCTGCAGCCATGGGCAGGGGTCTGGGCCCACACAAAGCCCCAGAGATCACAGGGCAGCAGCTTCTACGTGCAACTCAAGTCTAAAGTTCACCTTTTGCTTCTTAAAAGATATGGCTTGTACAAAACCACTCATCACATTAATATTTTACTAACTACAAATTTTCAGTAAAAATTGGGTGACCAAAAACATTTACAATATTAGAGCTGTGCTGTCATAGCTTATATGGGATGCTGAAAATGTAAAAACTATTCCCACAGTGGGAACATCTATAAAATCAACAAAAAGCAAATATTTTTTATAATTGTAACAATTTAGGAAGACTACTTTGAGAATTGAAAACTACTGATTCTTGCCAATGCACACTGAAACTTACCTAGTGCTTGGTGCATGGAAGATTTTTTGGTCTAACAGTACCAGAAAAAAAAAAAAATCTCCAGAAGTCACAAAATCAACAGAGATATCTTGAGTAACATGAGACTGACTGAAATTTCTACATCTTTAACAAATGATTCCATCATTCCCATCTTTTGATAACTAAGTAGAAAACAACAGAGGTTTATTACCTGAGATTTTTCACATTCTGGTGAGGCTCTAGGCCGATGTGGCAACATTAACCTAGAAAGTAAAACCAAAGTTGGATGGAACTAAATAGTTTCTAAATTGAAGTCTAAACATACTACACAAAACAATAAATTACATTTAGTGGGAGATAGTTGCCATAAATAAGTCTCAGATAAATGAATTTTAGGGAAAAAATTAAAAATTATCCTTTCAGATGTAGCCAGGGCTTTCCTACCAGATCACCTGCTGGAGTCTAGGGAAAGGATGTAAATGGGAGCTTTCTGTGTGCTGCTTTCAGTCACACTAAGGATTCACCAGCCATTGCCAGAGCTATGGAAAACTCTTGTTGCCATAAAGACTGAAGCCAGCATCTTCCAATCTAGCAATTTGCAACATTCCAAGAGGCCTGCAGCCGCTCCCATAAACCTACAGAGCAACCTGGTGCACTAGAATGCAATATATACCCATTGTTACTAATGTTATCACAGTGCCACTGCTTACAATGCTGCTGACAGTCCATTCTGGTTTGAATTATATCTTTTAAGACGTTTATAATTCACCTGTAAAAGTCTATGTTAACCTGGTTTAGCAACTGGGCAGGCGAAGATCTCAGCTTCAGAGGCAATTTCTTGTTATCAAATTAGAGTAAAATCAATTTGCCTAGCAATTTGGCTTGTTGAGACACATGGCATTTCCAAATATCATCTCACTGGTGTTATTAAAGCAAAATTAAAGAAAGTCACATGCAAAATTATGTTCAATTGAAAATCTTTAGCATCCTACTATGCAAAAAGCGGAGTATTTGGTATTCTGTGTGAGTAGCTGTTGACAGGATAGGTGTTATACAGAAAAGCTTTCCCTCTTCCACAGACGTTTTTGGTTGCCTTAGAAGGAGAGCAAACAATCGAAACGCTTTGGGAAACTTATAAAAATAAAGCTCCTATTTGAGAATAGCTTGTACTGCCACAAGCTTATCGTACAACAAAATGCAGAATACGCAACATAAAATATCACGCACATCACACAATTTCTTAACCTCAAGCAGGCAAACGTTGGCCTCCGAGCTTTCCAATCCCGCTCAACAGCTACGGCACTAAAAAGGTTTTTTTCCCCCACAAGCGCTGTAATTCTGCCCGTCCCTGCCCTCGGGCGGTATCGCAGCCGTCCCTCCCCGGGCCGCTATCGCGACAGGGCGCGACATCGGGGCCGCCGCCTTTGTTCGGGCGCGGGGGGGCGCGGCCGTGCCCCGCCACCGGGGGGCGCTGCCGCCGGCACCGCTCCGTGCGCGCCGCGCCCGCTGCAATCGGCGCTGCCCCGGCACGGAGGGAGGGAGGGAGGGAGGGGCCGTCCCAGCCCCTCCAGCCCGCGGGGGCCGTTTTTAAATGCCTCTGTCAGGCA
>VZTB01012991.1:1300428-1355746 GCA_013397245.1 Thryothorus ludovicianus | reverse complement strand
CCCTTCCGCCGGGCCGGCCCTGCCTGCTGCGCCCGCTGCTGCGGCCACTTCAATAGTTCTGTGCCGGGCTTGATGGCTTTAGTGACCCTCTCGAGCTTGCCTCAGTTTGATGGAATGGCCCGTCTGGTTGCCTTGGGTTTTTTTTGGTATGTTGTTTTTGGTTGGGGTTTTTGGTTTTTTTTGTGATTTTTCATCGGAGGATACATGCCATTAGGGAAGGGGTAAAAGGCACGTCTTTTTCCAACATCTGTATCTGAAACTTTCAAGTGAAGTTACCTTTAAGGCGTTACTCTCGGAATCGCGAAAACCGGTGAGTGAGAGGGAGAGTGCGTGGTGTTTTGTCAGGGTGTGTCATAGACAGTGTGAGAACCTGAAGTGTAGAACTTTGTGGAGTTTTCTGGTGCGTTAAGTTTAGTGCAGAGCTACATGTCTCAGAACAAGACGACAGTCTTAAGTTATGCCAGGGGAGACTGGGTGTCCAGAAGAATTTCTTCACAGAAGGGGTGATTAGGCATTGGAATGGGCTGCTCTGGGAGGTGGTGGAGTCACCGTCGCAGGAGGTGTTTAAGGAAAGACTGGACCTGGCAATTAATGCCATGGTCTGGTTGAAAGGGTGGTGTTCAGTCACAGATCGGACTCGATGATCTCAGAGGTCTTTCCCAACCTAATTGATTCTGTGATATGAGATGGCAGTCTGATCAGTGTTTAATTGTGAAACTATAAATACATACTGGCAGGTTTTTATCAATGAGGTTAAAATGTACTATAGGATAAGTTCTTATGGAACTGTGCCTTGTTTCCGTAATCTGACCACTGAAACTATGGATGCAGCAGCTTCAATTTTCATTAATACCGAACTTTTCAGTTCTTTGCTTTCTTCCTTGCAAGTAACAATGTGGGAAGAAATTAAGGCTTACTCGGTTGAAAAGTTAGATGTTATTGTTTCTTTATCGGGCCATTTTCTTACTAGGACCAGATAGACGCAGACATCTCTGCTTTATACCCACTGGAGCTTACAGACTGGAAATTCAGACTTATTTAAAGCAATTGCTTAATTTTTGCATATAAAATGAATGAGTGGGATGATGTATCCCTGTATACTCAGTAACAGAGCTGGTTAGGGCTCTTGAATGCTTTTTTTGCTCTGTTAGCACTATCCTATTCCAGGACTACACTTCCCAGTATGCTCTGCGCTGCAAACAGCACATGCTTTAAGGCAACAGACAGTTCCCCTAGTCAGCTTGGTAAGTGTAAGGTGTGATACTCCTGTGCCAAACCAGAGCTGTGCTTTGGGGATGCAAAGAAGTCCCAGCTTAAGTACTCCTCACCACTTCCCCGACCTTGTGTGTTCCCCCTGCCCCACAACATCTACTCATGGTTCAAGCCGGCCAGGTTTAGATCTGTCTGGTGACTCCCCTGATTCAGTGACCAAATCATTCAGGTCACTTGGCTCTGCATTTGTTTTGCTGGCACAGAGGCAGGATGATGTGGAAATAGGCACAAAATAGCAGGTGGGAAGGCAGCAGCACTGCTTCTGGAGTTACACTGGTTTGGAGTCTTCATTGCACTGTTTGATCCAGCTATAGTGGGGCTGCCCTGAGCTGAACCTGAACAAGTCACATAGCTGCACAATCAGAGAGTTAATTTGGGTTATGGAGGCATCCATGGAGTGCTGGAATTGATGGAAATGTTTGTGAGAATTGGCAAGTGGGTGGAAGGAGATTCTCCCTGACCTGGAAGCAGCGAGCTTTTTATATTGTCTCTGTGACTGCTGCACGCTGGAGTTGTTGCAGTGACTTGGCTTTGGGGTGCTGTGCTCAGCCTCACCCTGAGACAGCAGCCAGTGGAGGACATGGCAGGGCAGAGGAGAAGGGACAGGAGCTGCTGAAGTGTAATTTGCTCTCTGACACGCGTTTTGTGCTGGTACTGGATCACTACTGTCTTGGATTAGTATCCAGACTGACACACAAAAATCACGTGGTTGCACAAGAGAAAAGGGGACTGTGTGGGCCAAACTGTTGGTGAGAGACTGGGGCCTGGCTTTGGGTCAGTTTTGGATCCAGGTGTGCTCTCCCCAGCCTGCATCCTGGGGCTGCAGTTCTGCACCAGTCTGGACTGACCTAAGTCCGTTTAGACACAGTGTGGCAGCCTCCCCATGCCACTGTTAATCTGTGTCCAGTTCTGCGCTGGGCTTCTTCTCAGCACGAACTCGTTGAAATGAAACACTCAAAAACATTTTCTGGGGGTCTAGTTTACTGAACCAGTTCATCCCAAACACAGTAACCAAAATAAGACTTGAGACTGTTTTGAGTAGCTCCTTAAAGCTGTACACGTTTTCCTGCAGTTTTGATTTTTATCAGTCATTTTTATTTTGGTGATCCCATAGGAAAACTAATTGCACGGTTTTGCTGTGCTTCCCAAATTCAAAGGTCTGTTACTTATTGTAGGGCTATCAATAATGAAACCTCTGTATTTTCTTTTGCTACCTCTAATTTGTCCAGAAGAACTGAGGCTGGTTTTTTTGTTGTTGTTGCTGTTGTTGTTGTTTTGGTAAGGTCACTGTCTTGTTGAGGAAAACTTTCTGACAGCTATTGTCAATTAAAAAAAAAAAAAAAAGCAAAAAATGCAAGCCAAAATGTAGGTATTTGAGCTCTTAAAAATAATAATAAAAAATATATACCTATACTTTAAAGGAGATCTGTTGCCTGTCTCTACTAATTGTGTTTGTGCTTCAGTTGTTGAATGGTGCTTCTGAATGTTACTGACATGCAGATAATGCTTAGAAAGTATTAAGGGTTTAATAATTTAGAACCAAGTAAATGAAACTTGAGTTTTCATTTTTTAAGAGTACTGTTGGAATGAAATGCCAGATACCTCAGTGAGAGGTACGGAATGCAATTGAGCTAAATTTTGGCATTTGAGGAAATGTGCCTGTCAAACTACCATAACAGAATTGCTAAATCCTGAATATCTCCAGGGAGGGAGACTCCACACCCTCTCTGGGCAATCTGTTCCAGTGCTCGGTCACCCACACAATGAAGTGGCCCTTCCTTGTATTCAGGTGGAACTTCTGTGCATCAGTTTCTGCCCATTGCCTCTTTTCCTGTTGAATAGACCCTGAAGAAGCACACTTGCAGTCTTAAGGTTTGTCATTTGGCTAATACTAGAAAATAGAGGCAGCAGTAGGTGGAGACAAAGGTTTTCTTGCTCATTAGGCTGATGAGCCCAAACAAATAAAGATTTTTCACCAGAATTATGCTGTTCATGACTAAATGACCTGATTTTGCTTGAGGAGGATTTATATTGCTGTCTATATCAATCTATTTTGCAGCAGAGCAAAACATTTTTCCCAATGTTTAGTATAGTTTGAGTATCATTCTGTGGCCACATTGCTTCTTACCTTTGCGGTGGTACCTTCCCTGTCACTGCTGATACTGGTTAAGCAGAAGTGTGTTAGCACAGACAGTACCCACCCTGCCCAGAGAGCCCTTGTGAAAGATGGGATTCCTTCTGCGTGCAGAGAGCACCTTTCCTTCAGCCTGCTGTGGTTACTGTCCCTGGTGGCTGTCAGAAAGTACCACAGTAAACATTTCCCCCAGACTGCTGGTCACAATACAGGATTCATCTACAGTCACACTGCACGGTCCTGTCATTCACCTGTGCTGCTCTTGAGCTGGAGCACAGCGCAGTGTGGAGTTCTGTCCTGGGCTACAAACACACCAAGACTGAATTTCAAGCAAATCTTTCATGTAGTTTCTGTTTAAATGCTTTTCTTTACCAATGTTACAAAAACATAATGGAATGAGGGTTAATTAGAGTATATAGACCTGTCAAATTAATAGGTTGAGAAGTTAGAAAAGTGACGTTTGAGAGTGGATTTGTTATGAAGTGTTTACATCAGTCAGTGGCAGAACTTCACAGAGTTGGTCTTCTGACAGAAGTTCAGGTGGGATGCTTAACAAGGAAGTTTAAGGGGGCTGTTTTTGAGGTTTTGTTGGGTTTTTTGGGGTTTTTTAGGTATAAGTTTATCCTGAACTTACATGTGTATGTTATCAGGCAAGCTCTGTGAATTAAAAAAAGCCTATTCTTTCCAAGGGTGTTTTGGAGGTACTTGGTAAAAAGGGCTGAGTCTACCTATAGTTAAATGAATAGAATTATTCTTGAGGTTAAAGAAAATCCCTTCTATTACTAGCATTAAGAAAATGCCTCTGAAACTATCTTAATTCTTTTTTTTTTTTTATACTGATGCAGTAACTGAGCCAGCTTTTGCTCAGTGTGATTGTTACACTTTGTTGATAGTCTTTACTGCCCTTCTGTAACAGTTTGTAAAAGGTTCTAAAGCCTGTTAGTTTCTGGGTGATAAGTTCTAGTAAGATGTTTGAGCCAATGCATCTGTTAGTAGACAATATTCGTTGCCTCAATCTTCTGCATCTTTGTAAATAACTTAATTACAAATAATGTGGCAATAAAAATTTCTTTAGGTAACTGGATCACATAGGTGTCTAGCAGAAATCTAATAATTTGCTACTCTTACCTGATAAAAAGCAGAATTTCTTCAAAAGGCAGTATTTCAAACATCTGTTAGTAATGTGTGTTACAATGGCCTGTTACCAGCTGTGAGCAGAGCATTGATTTTTTTTTTTTTTTAATAATTACAGTAAAGTGAAAAGGCCCATTTATTTCTTTGTGAGGAAGCAGTAGGGAGGAGGATGAATTAAAATCAAGAAAATGAATTACTAATGCGTAAATACAATTGTAAAATAATTGTGTAAATCAGATCTTTTCCTGCAAGTTATACAGAGTGAGACACAACTGTGTACAGAAACATTATTAGCTTTCTTATAATTATCTATGTAAAAGCCATTGAGACTGCAGACAAAAACTAGCATGTGCTTTGCTAGGCATTTATGTACTGTAATATTTCAGCTCTGCTTGTGACCTCACTTAGTATTGGTATGTTGAACTAGGTGTGTTGTGTCTAGTTTGTTTTGCAATATGGAGCAGTAAGAATAGTAGCCTGGGTCCTCTAGGTGATCATTGAGCATTTCTTGAACTCTGATTTCTAAATAAATATTTAACATTTTTTCCCTAATCCCATTCAGAAAATGTCCATTTTCTGGTTAGGTTTTTTCCTTTGTTTTTCTAAACTCTGCTCATCTTTAGTTCTTGAAAGATGCTTGGTCTTTGCTGTAGAGTTCCCAGTAGGTTATGGGTTTTATGTGTTAGGAGATAGTCAGAATTGGATATGTATTTGAAGGTACTCTGCGTCTGGAGTCACACAGCTCTGTGTTTATCCGTGTGTACGTATGCTTGTTCAGGTATATCCATGGGTATAGTCCAGCTCTGAAAAATGAGCTGTCATTAGCAATTTAGAATTCCATCCTTGCTGCCGGATGCCATTGTAAGTTGTAGGGCAGTACTTCACTGCCCTACACAGTTCAGTGTACTGGTGCTAATGAACAGCTTTTCTTTCTTCTTATGCAAATGCAGATTGCCATCTTTCTTCCTACCTTTTCCCACTTTTTCTTTGGGGAGCAGGAGGATGTTTCCATTTTCTTTTATTATTATTATTTTTATTATTGTTGTTGGGATATTGTTATTATTTTTTGTTGAACTCTATGTCTTGAAAACAGTTTTCTGGTAAGTTCTAATCATGTTTATGTTTCACTTCCAGTAGGAATTGGAACTGAATTTATTCATCCACTTCTCCAAGCCTTTTGAAAAGTGACTAAATGCAACTGAGTCAGATTGTATGTGGGTATGAAGTGGCTGGGAGAATCCAAGAACATGGTAGTGAATGGCCGGAGAAGTGGAAGCAAGTCATCTAATGACCACGCACAGACCAAATTGCAGCATGCAGGAAAGGAGAATCCAAAGACGGGCAAAAATGGAGTTGAGAGAAGATCAAGCAGATGTATGTACATGTTCCTGCTGCTTAGTGCTGTGATTCACTTCCTAGTTTGCAGGCCAGGCTTCTGTCTTGCCTTAGTTCATGAGGGAGGTCTGCAGTCAGCATGGAGCTAACATCAGAAATACTAGCTATGGGTGTATTTTCTGGATGTGTTAACTCCCTTCAGGAATATAGATGTCTTCAGTTTTAAAGTCAAGTAAGAATAACTGAGTGTAAATTAGTTTTGTACTGTTGTAATTATAAAAATACATGATTGGTGCTAAGTGACAACTAGTATGATTTGAAGTGGATAGCCTAATTTGAAATACTTTCCCACCTTTCAGTGAATACATTTGCAGAAGTAAACCCCATTTTTAAATCAAGTCACTTACACTGATAGCCATTCTACAGTGGTTTTAAGGAATATGGATTCTTATTTTTGCTATTGATCTGGGATGAAGGATTAAGTACAAATTAAAGTCCTTTATTCAGATGCCCTTAAAGTCATTTATTTTGCTTCTCCAGGTATTTCATCGTCTTCCTCAATTGTTCTGTATTTTTT
The DNA here is from genome assembly GCA_013397245.1 of Thryothorus ludovicianus. Classification (NCBI taxonomy): domain Eukaryota; kingdom Metazoa; phylum Chordata; class Aves; order Passeriformes; family Certhiidae; genus Thryothorus; species Thryothorus ludovicianus. The sequence continues at coordinate 1,349,294 of VZTB01012991.1, read as the reverse complement.
GCCTCCAGCCTGTGTGTCTGTCTGTCCCCAAATACAGCTGGGCTCTATAATGTCCCTTAAATGATGTCTAATTTGTGCTCTCTTATTTGCAGGTAGCGGTGCTTCAGGATTTGAGGGTCAAAGTCGTTATGTGCCTTCCTCTGGAATGTCTGCCAAGGAACTCTGTGAAAATGATGACCTAGCAACTAGTTTGGTTCTTGATCCCTATTTAGGTTTTCAGACACACAAAATGAATACTAGGTAACTTGTCTTTATTCTTCTAGAAAAGAATTCATCTTCTTAGTTGATGTAAGTCAGAAAAACCATGGAATTTTGTGCATGTTAAGAAAGTGAAAGAATGCAAATTTGTGAGTAGCTTCTGCCTTTAAAACGGTGTTGCATGTGAGTCTGGAACTCAGCACTACAAACACAGTCTCTCACAGTGCTCCATCATAGGTATTTCCATTAATCTTGTGTATTTGTGCTGTAGAACAGGTTGGTAATAGGCACCATTTTCTAGCTTAAACAGTTAACTAATTGTAAGTTTGAAACTGGTAGTCATTTGAAATCTTTCAAAGGCAGAAGGCAGTGTTTGGTAACTTTTTTCTTTATTCAATGTGCCTGCATGCTTTTTTTTCCTTCTTTACTCTTAAACATCAGAAGAAAGATGTAGCTCCTGAGCAGTTCAGTGTTGGTGCTACTTGATCTGAAGTTGCTGCAGATCCTTGCTGAAGGAGTAGCTACTCAGACATGTCTGTATGGATAAGATAAATGAATGTGCCAGCTTATCAGAGTTGCACCTACTTTTGCACTGTTACACATCTGATACTCATCAGATACTCATCTGTCTGGTTGCTTTGGTTGGGAATTCTGTGTGGTCTCAGCATTCAGCTGTTGGTGCTTCTCCCTCTGTTACAGAGGTACCACTGATGATAACTGTGTTCTATAGATTTCTCTTAAGCTTGTTTGTATATATGATCTGTATTGATAGCTCAGTGGGGAAGCCATATATTAAACTATAAGTTTCTAAGGACAGGAATTGTTTGCTTACTACTGTGCAATAATAAGAGCTGGAGTTACGAGACAGCACATCATGGGAAACAGACTCTCAGCCCTTCAAACTGTTGCTGTGACTATTTTTAAAGAAGGACAGTTTACCTGTGCAACATAGTCACATACAGTATCACAGTTGAGAAAATTGTTATGTATGCAATGAACTGATTGATTCAAAAATGACTGCTAGATGAGTTGGTGTTGTCACGTTATATAAAGAGTTGCTGGTGTAGCCTGACAGCATCAGCTGCACATGAAAGTGCAGCAGTGTGGTCCTAATGACTGTAAAGACTTACCCAAAGAGATCTTTCCTTTTTGCTGGAGAGTGCAACTTTCACCTTTAAGAAGGATGTTGGAGTTTTTCCTCATCACTCCATGCTTATTGGTTACAGTAGCACATTGTCCAGGAAGATATTTCTACAGTTCAGTTTGAAGTGTCTTTGTATTTTCATCAAGAATATATACTGAAAAGAATTTTATTTTTTTTGTTGCCTGAGTGATAGTCTGCAGGTTATGGACAGGTTGTTAGTTCTCATGCTTTTTGCTATGGAAATGATGTAGTCATTATTTAGTAGTTGGAGAAGTACTTTCATAAATGTTGTTTTATGTTGATAGGTTGTCAACTAAAATACTTTTTTAATTACTGTTTTAAACCAGAAGGCTACACAAAGACCATCATCATGTATTTCTTCCTTTCTCAGACTTGGAGAACATTTACAGGCAGTCTTCAAGGCCAGTAGTTAATAATCTTGGAGCACTATGGGAAATACTTAGGTGAGGCTTACAACTCCTACCAGATGCACGCCTTCTGCCTCTGCTGTATTGTCCTATTGAGAAAGTTTCTGATGTTGTAATAATTAAAGTCTGGGCATCAGCATAGTTCCTGTTTATCTTTTTGGTGCAGTGATGACACCTGCTTGTTACTGTGGCTGTGATGCTTAGATTATCTTTTTCCACCTAGTAAACTGTAGTGTTTCTGGAGCTCCTGAGAGCTCTAAAGCTCCTTTTACTGTTATTTTAATGGATTTGAGGGAAGGTGAGGGAAAAGCGGTGTGGAAAAACTGTACTGCTTCCAAAATGCCAGGTGCCAGTACCCAAGTACTGTGATGTTGTAGAAAGGAGAATTTGCATCTTCTATTTGGGCATCTTTTGCTTTAGTGCCATGGAGTCATATTAGTTACATAGTTCATGTATGGAGGTGTGCTTAAAAACAAAACAGCCAGTTATGGTTTCAAGCAAAGATTTCCTGTTCCCTTGTTCTGATTTGTTTGAGAACACCCTGTGAAAGTGTCTGTGCCACCGTTCTGCTGTGCTGTGTTGGAAACATGTTAGAGGTTTGTATTTTTGCAGCCCATTGTAAGTTGGTGATCACTACTGAAGTTCTACTTCCACTTACCTCTGGAAGCCAGGTCCGTATTTTTGTATGCATGAGTGTCTTCTCTATAAGCAGTACTTCTACTTAACTCTTCAGTTGAAGAGTTTGTAAATTTGATTTGTCCAGAGTATACTGATTAAAGAAAAAAAAACCCTCATAGCAAAGTATCTAGATTGATGTTGAAATGTCCTTGTTTTCCATCTTCTTTATATTGAGTTAATGATCTTACAGTTGGGTGATGACAAGAACATGACTGTTACTTTACTTGCTGGGTTTTTGTGTTTTGGTTTGGAGGCTTTTTCTGGGTGTATAAAAATAAAGTCCTGCAGTTGGTGAACGCCCACCATCTTGGGAATAGGACTGTTGGCTCTGTAAACTGTCAAGTCAGGAATGTCTGAAAGAGCTGAAGACTGTTTCTTAAAAGCTTACAACTGAATCCCCTAACGTGTTGGTCCAGTGTTCCTCTGAAATGTCTTCTTATTAGGGATTTGAAGGACAGTATAACATGTAGCTCTGGCAATGCTTTGGCTTTACCCAGAAGTATTTTTTTTTTCATCCTCTTGGATTTCCAAGAGAAAGCAGGTTGTTTTCAGAGCCCCCAACTCTCTTTACGGGCCCAATTGTCATTCTTTCATCAAATTCGTAGTTCTTATCTCAACAGAATAGCAGCTTAGCAGTTAGTAAAAGAAACCCCATGTCTTAGAGAGCATGTTCTTGTCAAGTATTGCTGTTCTAAGAGGTTTTGTTGCTTCTTGTACAAATCCTGTTATATCAGCCTTTGTTTGTTTGTTTGTTGTGGTAAAAACAGAACTCATTTTACAAGCTACACTTCCCAGGTTGAAGTTTGACAAACACTGGAGATTAAAATTGACACTTGTAAAATGCCAAGTGAATTTTTTCCTGTCTTACCATCTCTTAATTTTGGAGGCTTTTCCCTAGGCTGAGCACTGAATCTTGAAGTCACACAGTGGCTAATCTACTCTTTATATTATCTCACATACAAAGGTGTTCCTGTTTAAACCTTAAGCCAGACTTGCAATCATATTGCTGATGTTACCAGTCAGTGTTGTTTCCTGGTTCTCTAAAGCACCAGCATTGTGCTAGCGGATACTGAGAGCCCTTCCATGTGCCTCTAAATTTGGAAGTGGTTTAGGAAGTCAGTTTGCTGCTTTTAGTGAAGTTACAAACATATATGTGATATGAGTGGTTTTGTCTAATTACGTGGGACTAAAGGACCAAGCTTTAAGAATTTCCATGTTTTCCATGGGAAACATTAAGTATTTGTGGGTGATGTATGGGAAGCTCCTTCTCTTGACACTGCCTCAACAGCAGTCACTGACTTACGTGACTGAACTTGACAGGGTACATCTCTCTTTATCCCTTAGAGGATTAAAGAGGCAGTAGAGACAAGAAGTACAAAGCAGTTCCATATCATTGCATTTATGAGCCTGTGCTGAGTTCCTCTGTGTTCTTCAGCTTATTTCATTATAATAGTTAAAGGGTTCAGTAGTCATCTTGAGTGAGGTCTGGAGGCTGAAAAAATAATGTGGATTCTACTAAATAAGGTTATATGACACACAGTTCAGCTTTAGTGTTGTGATGCTATGGAGAATACTGGATTAGAGGTACACAACTCTTCCATAGTGATAACCTGTTTCAAAGTGAAGCTTTTACATCCTTCAGACCTCGGTGTCTGTTACTGATAGCTTAATTTAGTAAAGTCCTATACCTTGCTCCTGGTTGTCTTCCTTCACTGTACATAAGTCACTCAATGATAACATTGGAAACAACTGTTTTGCTGTTCCCAAATGTTTTGGATTTTTTAAAAAAAAGCAACCAAAACAACACCCTAAACAACTATGCCCTGTCCCTCAAACCGACATCGACCACCTTCCTTTTACAGTTTTCTTATTTGTACTTTTAGCTTCAACAAAAAGCGTTACTTCAAAACATGGAGTGGCTTGCACCCAGCAGTCATGTTAACTGCTAAATTAAATGTACCATGTGGAGTGTCAGAAAAGGATTAGAGGACAGTGTTAGGTTGTTGGTTTGGGGGGTTTCTTGTGTCCCCCATATTTAAAACATACTTCTTTGCTAACCATATTAAGGAGAATGAAATTGTGTGTCTTAGAATTTTCCTTATTTCTGTTCTCAGCTGTGAAGTTTTGACCACTGGAGTTTTGCTGTGTATTTAGTGTCAATTCAAGAAATTTAAGTAATGTGGATTACTTTCTACATTAAAGATGCTATTTTGAAATTTGGCCTTTAAAGAACATGGGGTTTTTTCCATATGAAAACCCTGGCAATAAATGCAGAACAAGTCGATCATAACTTGTATAACTAGCTTTGAGAAAAAACTACTCACACTACAGGGAGGGAAGGGCAGGGAGGAAGCCAAAATGTATGTTAATTAAGTTGTTTATGCTTATTTTAAATAGATTATTTTCAACTCTTGTTCTGCTGTTTTGAATACTTAACAAGCTTGCAGTTTTAGCTTCTGTGCTCAATCTCTGGTACTAGGTGAACATAAACTTGCAGTTTTACAGAGCTGCTTGGATAGAAATACCATCCAGACAAGGTTCCTGTTGTTAAAAGGCTAATAGGTTGATATGGTTTTGATAAATTCACTCTTCTTGATGTTCCCTAGTCAGAAGTTAAGAAACAAGGTTTGGCAGTAAAATTCTTTATCATGCACTGGTGTGCTGTGAGGAGTTCCATACTGGATCTCTTGCAGGATCAATGTATCCTTTTTGTTCAAACTCACTGCTCTCAGTGACTGAGACTGAGCAAGGTACTGTGCTTCTGAACTTACCAGAAACTCTCCTTTAACTTCCTTTATAGGCAAGCATCTCACTGACCTTTGGCTTTATACCTTGGAGTTCCAAGAGTCTTTAAGTACTCCTGAGGTAAGAGAAACTTGAGAGGGAAAGAGCTTTGCTTCCCCAAGCCATTTTCCTACATCTTCCTTGTTTAGACCATGTTAGTTTGCCCTTAATTGGGATGAGATCATCTTCTGTCTGATTTTTGAAACTGCAGTAGCCACAACTTTATCAGAGCTTTACTAGGAAACAATAAGTATTTTCTAGGGAAGTGTGAAAAGTTCTGCAGGTTGTCAGGAAGAAGGGCTGATATTATTTCTTCAAAGACACTGTCGTAGCTGAGGTTTTCATTCTTTGCTCACTTCTAACACATGACTGTCTTGCAGCAGGCTTCATGTCCCATGAGACCTGACCTGTGAAGCTGCTTGTAGGGTGGCTCAAGGAGTTGGTGCCTGTGAGCAGGTTCAAACACCAATGTGTCTTGTTCAATTTCCATGATGGAATTTAGTAAAGGTACTGTTCAGAGGAGACCAGAAGTCTGGATAAACAATTCTGATGTTAATTGCCTTTTTTTTTCAGAGACTGGGTTGGCTGGTTTGTTCTGTTGGTTTCCTTGTGCTCTTTCTGTCTCTCTTCTTTGAACTAGTCTCTTGTTTTACTGATACTTGAAAGTCAGATTCTTTGGCTCATTTTATATGTATACATTTAGCTGTGGGGCCTTTTCAGGCTCTCTTCATGGTGGAGCTCAGAAACAGTTGTGTAGACTCTCCTAGCAGATGTGTAGTTTTTTGGGGTTTTTTTGATGTCACGTGTAAATGTGGAAGCCCTGTGACACCAGAATGGTAGTATGCAAAGTTGCTTCTCAAAATCAATTGGCTTTTTGGTTGCAAAAAACTAATGAATAAACTAATTAATTATGCTCCTGGGAGAAGTGAAGTATCTATCAGAAGACCCAAATTCTTAAGGAACATTGGACTTGGAGTCTTCCTTGGCTTCTTCAGTGTCTCAAATAAGAAGGTACCTTTTAAAGTGTATATGGAGATACACCTGTGACAGACTGAAGCTACTGAGGAGTCTGGACTGTAGTGTTCTGAATTTGCTTACAAACTTCATATGCTGTGAGTGCAGTTTACACATGCTATTGAACTGTGAACTGCCCTCTAACTCAGGCTCAGTGTGCAGTGTTTTTCTGTTTCATCTGTCTGGGAATCCTTGGAGTGAAATGTTGAACATAGTGTTGGTTTCCAGCATCTTTCCACGCACTTGTGGATACTTCTTGCTTGTTTGGATTCCTGTTTGTCCTTTCTCATTATCTCTGTCTTGTCACTATGTAAGAACAACATTTTGAGAGAGGTGCTGCAGAGTCCTTGGTATCAATTTCTGAACTCCTGAGTGCAGTGTCCTGTTCTTTGAAAAACCCAGTTCCTGTTTGAAATACCTGCCATGCAGTCCAGCATTCATCTGACCTTGTAATGTCTTGAGGGTTTTACAATCTCCTCATCCCTTTCTTGGTTCAGGGCTTGGGCACACACTATTTTACTTCATAGGAATGGTGTTAGAAAAGTTTCTGCTAATCACTTAAATGAATTCCACCAGCAGTGTGGTGCCTGAGACAAGAATCCATAGAGACACCTGCTGGATGTGATACATGGATGTGTGTCAGTGACTTCCAAGGGCTGGGGCCAGCTTCCAAGCTACCTAAGGTAGCTGGTCAGGTGGACATCAAGTCAGCCTCTGAGAATAACGTGTTGTGAAAGACCTAAAATATGAGCACTTGGGGCTGTAAGATATGCTTTGAATTGCTAGAAAATGTAGGGTGTTAATTCTTTTTCTGTAGGTCTTGAGAGCCGCTGTTAAGCTTAGCATCTGCCTTCTTTTTCTGTATTTCTTTTCCACACTGGTGGTTCAGTAGGGGTACTGCTTTCTTTAGCTAGCTTAGACCAAGCTTTTGGTGGTAAGCAGATATCATGATGTTTATCATCACATGCATTGCCTGTCTCAGCTGCTAATGCAGTTTCGAATGTGATGGCTTTTCCACCCATCTTTGCTCCTGCAGGTCACTTAGCTAAAAATTATGTATTTCAACATGTAAACACAGTGTTAAGGGAGAGGGCAGTCACTCATGTAGCCCAGCAAGAACAGACATAGCTGAAGACCAACACCATTTTTATCTGTACATCCTGTGGTGTGAGCAAGATACTACCTTTTCACATTTGTGAAAATTGGTGGGTACTCTGCTTCTCCTGGTATAAGTGGCGTTGGCTCCTTGCTGGGAAAGTTGTTTCTGGTTGAAACTGAAAATGAGTGCAAGTCCTGTTCTGAAACTAGTCAGGTTCAGTTCAGGTTACATGATTTCAAATTCTCTTCATGTATGAGGTAGCTCTGTGATTTATGACTATCAAATCTGGGCAGAATCTAGTTTTGGGAGAGCAGAGATACTCGTATGTGTGACTGGCAGGTTGAGGAAGACTTTGTGCTGCAGAAATAAAATAATGGTTATATGATCTCTAGTCTGAGGGGAGTTTTCTTGCATTATAAGGTCTCATCAGCTCGATGGGTAGTTAGCTTTATGGAATGATGATACAAGTATATTCTTTAATAAAGAACTTGATTTGAGACTTCATGGTGTGTGCTACAGCTGTAAGCAGGCATCTGTTTCTTGACTGACTCCTGCTGTCTTGTTCCATGTCATATCCCAGCCACAAGAGAACTGCTCAGAACTCCTTACTGTGCCATGTCCTCTGAAAGCCCACAGGTTTATGCTGATAAACTTTACTGGATTCATAAAGGTCTGAAAGGGTGCTTAGTTGTTATGTCACAAGGAAGTTTTTCAGATGGAGATTTGAGAGATTTATAAAAGCAGTAGCATGGAACGCTGATAACCTGCCAAAGTGATTCTGCTCTTAGAAGATCTGTCTTCATTGTATCAGGAACATAAACAGAGCATCTTTCTTCTAAGGAAGGAAATTGCATTCTCGTAGTTGTTACTTATTTCTGATTGGACTCTTAGTAGTTTACAAAGTGAAACAAAATCAGGAGGTAACACTTTCTTGTTTCCTTTATTCAAGTTGCATGTAAGAAGCAAATCTTACCTTGTCATTTCGAAGAAGTTGCTCGAAAGGTTCAGTGTTCTAAGGTGACAGGCCAGTTCATGTGGCAATTTAAAAAACAGGGTATCAGTGAGGAACTTGATTGAGATTTTCTTCCATCGGCTTCAAGAATTTTTCCCCCTTGTTTAGTTTTGTAACAAAATACAGATTTCATTTGGCAAGTAAGAGGAAATAAAATCAGCATAGTAATGCATTTCCAGCAACAAGTTACGGGATGTACTCTTACACATTTGCTCAAAAGCCCTTGGTTTGTTTAGCACTTTTGTCTTAGGCACTGTAATCAGAACATTTGAGATGTAAAAAGAGCTGCAGAAAACTGTTTCTTATGTTCCTGGGAATTTTTTATCTTTGTGAAGAATCCCCTGGGGTGTGGCATATATTTAAGAATACCCACACCCCGCCTCTGCCCCAAAGCAGAGCATGTATGGGTATGCGCTCAGTCAAATTTATAGGGATTTGGCAAAAACTCTTAAGTGCTGCTTTCTCTTGGTGGTTTTGCAGCTCAAAAGTGGAGCTTCCACTTCTGGCAGTCGTGCAGGTTTTTTGTTACTTTTTCCCACTGAAAATATGAAAGGTAGCTTTTCTTAAATCTCAAGCTTTGGGAAGAAGGCAGAATTCCCTGCTAATGTACAGGTGTTTTTTCTTCATTTTTACATGCTCAAGATTTCCTGTTTGGGTGGAAAAATTCTTACAGTTGCACTAACTTGTGGAGCCTTAATCTTCCTACAGATGGAGCATCTGCCGTGTGTTATTATTTGTAGATACTTCTTGTGTTGTCATTAAGAAGGGTATTTTTATATGAATGCACATGTTAAATTTGCAATCCACATAAACCCATGTAGTGAATTTATCAATATAAAAAGGCTTTGGGTTTGGCAAAAGTTGGTCAGTGTCTTTATGCAGGGTGTTAAACGTTTATATGGGTAGCAAAAGAACTGTGTAACTGAGGAGGAATTGAGAATGACTGATGGTGGACTGGAATAGCTTTATTTTTTTGTTTCAGATTTCGACCTATTAAAGGAAGGCAAGAAGAACTCAAAGAGGTGATTGAACGTTTTAAGAAAGATGAGCACTTAGAAAAAGCCTTCAAGTCCTTGACGTCAGGTGACTGGGCCCGGCACTATTTTCTTAACAAGAACAAAATGCAGGAAAGGTTGTTCAAGGAACATGTAGGTGTATTTGTAATTAATGTGCTATTTCAGATGGTTGAAAGGCAAAGAAAACATAAAAATTTCTTAAGAATGTAGCAATAGTAATCAAGTGCTCTGTTATATGTTGTTTTATTGTTTTTTAAGAGAAACTTCCTTTGTTTTTTAAAGCCTAATGAGACACACCCTCCCTTTTTTTTTTTTTGTTAACTTGCATTGCCTTTTATTAATGGAGTATAGAAAGGAAGTGCTTTTTTCCCCTTCATCATTTGTTTGTATTATGGTTTGGTTGGGGTTTTTGTTTTTTGGGGGGATTTGTGGTTTGTTTTAGGTTTTTTACTTTCAACTGTTGTAAATCAAATTGAGTGACAAACGAAGATAAAGGAAAAGAGAGTAGCCTTGTTACCTCAAAATACTCCAGTTTTTATGGGTACAGGGGCTTTCTGTGGGAATGTTGTTCCTCCTCCACTTCCCACCAAATTAATTTTGTATGTAGCATAAAGGGTTTTGATTGTCAAAGTTCAAAGCAAAAAAATCATAGTATTGTTTACTTAACAGAAAAAAAAAGAGGCTTCTTCAGGAATGAGTCTATTGTTTCCAGGTACAACCAAAAGGAATTTGGCCTACTTTAAAATGCACCAAATCTAGTAAGCAAGAAAGAGGTAGTAGAAAAAGTTCTGCTTTGTTGAAGTGGTTTTTATAGTAGCACAATCACACCTCCACTAAAAACAATTCCACAGTCCCTGAATTCAGCATCTAGGTTTGTTGTGGAAATAATAACTTTTATCAGAACTTAAAAAAATAAAATTGGTTCCTATAGATTATTAGGTTTCAGTGGTTCTTAAAAGATATGTGAAGATTTCTTGAATACAGCTGTTCAGTGATTTTAAGAAAAAATTATCCATTTTCATTAGTTGGACCAATTTTGTACCACTCCAGGTATCTTTAATTTTCTTAAACTCTTTGGATAATCATATTACTTGTGTAAGGATTCCTTCAATTCACTGTGAAGAAATAAGATCAACGTAATATGTATAGCTTAAATGTATAGAAAAATTATAAAATGTATAGAAACACATTTCAGTGGACAGTATTCTGCTCCAGTATCCATTTTGTGTGTGTTTTTGTACAGTTCACTTTCATTATTTATATAAGAAGTTCCTCACTGCTTTTGTTTTGCATGTAACAGACAAGTACTGGGTTTTTTCATTGCAGGTATTTATTTATTTACGGATGTTTGCAACTGACAGTGGGTTTGAGATACTGCCTTGTAATCGATACTCTTCTGAGCAAAATGGAGCCAAAATCGTTGCAACAAAAGAATGGTAAGAAAAACAGTTTACTGTTGTGTTCTGTTTCTGGCAATTATTTGAAAGAATCTATAAAAATATATTAAAAAGTGTGATTTAGAATTAAACTTGCAACCAGTCAAATAGAGTTTTATATTGTTACTTGTAATTTAATTTTCTCTCTGTTTTTGCTAAGTACTTAATACAGGATCCATGCCTCTTGAAGACACTCCTTTGTATATTTAGGTTTATGCATATAGTTTTCATTATACTTTTTTTTTTTTAAATCTTGTTTTCAGTTAGATAATTGTTTTTCTCTACTCAGGAGTTCTTAGTCTTCTATGAGAAACATGACATTATGGCAGATTTGTTACACAGCAAATAATTGTGGGGGAAATGAGTTTTTTGCCTTTTTTAAATGGGTGTTACTTGCATATTTGATTGTGCAAGATAAATCTCTCCTGGAAACACAAGGCTGGAACCCCAGTGTATTTCCCCATCTCATTTTGGCACATCTGAGTTTCATTATAAGCATGTGTGTGGCAGCACCAGCAGATTGTGGCTTAATTCAGATTTTAAAATCGATTCAAATGTAGACACCAAAGGTATGAGCTTTGCTTTGTGGCAGCACCCATTCATACCAGCACACCTGAGGTGAGGAAATGCAGTTATGTTCCCACTGGGATGGCGTGGCTGGACACCCTGCTGCTGGCAACACAACTTCCATGCATTGTAGAGGAAGCTTTAAATAGGCTGAGGCCAGTTTCCAGCTTTTCATGACCAGAGCTGAAAGTTCCACAATCATGATACAACTCAAAAAATCCTGATTGGGGTTTTTTGGGGTTTATTGGGGGGGGTTTGGTGTTTGATTTTTTTTGTTTTGTTTTGTTGTCGTTGTTTTTGGGGGTTTGTTTGGGTTTTGTTTGGTTAGTTTTTGTTTGGGTTTTTTTTATGTTTTGGGGGCTTGAGCTTTTGTGGGTTTGTTTGAGTTTGGTTTTACTCATTTGTTTTGTTTTACTGTTTTTGTTTAAATTCACCCCTGGGCTGATTCTTTGGGGTAGAAGCTTCTCATGTAGGTGTGTTGAAAATAGATTAACTTTTCATGCTCCAAACCTAGAGTAGCCTGAGAAGTGACCAAGACAGGAGGGCTGCATCTTAACCCTGCTGATGTCTGGAAACCTGTTAAGACTCAAAAGTGATTAGAGTTCTCAGCACTCTGTCAAAGGAGAAATTGGTGCTTAAAAGGCTTTGCTTCTATTCTAGTTCATGTCCTTCATGTACCTTTAGTATCTCCATGTTCATCTCTGTCAGAGCAATCTGGCCAAAATGTGGCATGGCCGCTCTGAAGAGCCCTGGAAACAACACCCACACAAGAAGATGGAAACTCTGTGCTTCTACTAGGCTGAGCACACTGCTCTAGCCTTGATGGCACACTGGCTGTCTGCACACAAAGGCTTCATGCTTTTGTTGAGTTTTGTAGGTGTCATTCCCCCTCCTCACTATTTTGAGGACCAGCTTCATGCTGAAGAACTACTCATGAGAGAGGAAAACGTCTTGCTTGAACTGCAGCCTTTGTTTGAGTCATTACTGGGCCTCATTTAAAAAGGCATGGAGCTCTAAGCATTTTCATTATGCTGGGTTTTCCTGGCCACAGGAAGAAGTTTTGGAAACACAAGCAAGAGCAGCTGGAGGAAGTCAAAATTTTTCAAGTAGTGATGGGGAGGGAGTGTACACAAATGAAAAGATCTTGCTTTTGGTGTTAACAATTGCAGAAGCTGAAGTAATCAGCTCTTGCATTTTTTTGCCTGCAGTCTCAGGAAATTGTGGAAACAATGGTGGTAATTGTTTCTAACGTCAGATTTGATGTAATTGATTCTATAACAACTTTTCTTTCTGTGAAATTATTTTGTAATTTTGGCACATGTAGCCTAATTTCTGCTACTCTTTTTACATTAAAGGAAACGAAATGATAAAATAGAATTACTTGTGGGCTGTATTGCTGAACTATCAGAAATGGAAGAAAACATGCTGCTGAGACATGGGGAAAATGACTTCAGCGTCATGTATTCCACACGAAAAAACTGTGCACAACTGTGGCTTGGTCCTGCTGCATTTATCAACCATGGTGAGTAGTAAGTATAGGCAGCATATTGAAGGGCATAAGAAATTCAGAAGTGTTTTGTGTGAGCCAAACAGCACAGGAACTTGGAGAAAAATACCTGAATCTGGCATACTGTATGATATTATTGTAGGACAAAATCATATATGGAGATTTTCCCAGCCAGAGCTCATCAGGTATGAAACTCAGAGAAGGCTCTAGGAAGAGATGACTTCTTCCTTGAAAGAGACTTTGGAACTGGCAGCTAAATTAGTGGAGCATATTGTGGGTTACCTTGAATTCTTTGTGAACTCAGTAACATCTTTATTAGGTGGACTTCTTATGGCTGTTTAACCTTTTGCACAAAAGTTTAGCTGATTGTGTTGCACTTGTGTGCCAAAGGAAGAGCAGGTAGGATTTCAGATGAAGCTGTTTATCTTAAAGAGAATGGAAACTGGACATTTGTGATAGCATAGGGAAGAGCTCAGAAACGCAGCTACAGCAAATCAGGAATCTTTTGATTGTATGGCTTTGTGCAGTACTAACTTAACTCCCAGTATTTAGTTGAGATTCTGCAGTCATTGAAGTCAAAGTGAATCCTTACTTTAGATATCTACAACTATTCATGTTTCAGGTCTTATCCACAGTTAATTGACTTTATCTTTTGGACCTTTTTCAGATTGCAGACCTAACTGTAAGGTAAGCCAGAAATTATAATTAAATAAAGTACCCCACTTTTTATTTCTTTGTTCTTCCAACTTCTCTTCCCCAACTGTTTTACTTTTATGTCTTACTCCAATACTGTACAGCCTTAGTGATTAACCATTTTTTTCCCTTCCTGTCATCTCCTCCAGTTTGTATCAACGGGCAGAGATACAGCATGTGTGAAAGCTCTAAGAGATATTGAACCTGGAGAAGAAATCTCGTGTTACTATGGAGATGGGTTTTTTGGAGAAAATAATGAATACTGCGAATGTTACACCTGTGAAAGGTATGCATTGGTGTAAATAGCTATCAAATGGAATTGGGCATGCTCATGATCTGTTTTGTGAAACTGAAAGTCCTTGATTATGAGTACCCGGATTTTTGGACACAAAATAATTGCTTCCTACCTATTTGCTATAATGACATTTCTGTGTTATTACAGAGTGGTGATGATTCCTGAGAACTGTACTCTCTTAATGTTTTGATTCTCTATTCTGGAGATTAGCCCAGAACAAGACAGAACAAAACAGGAGTGTAGATTCTTAAAAATATTTGTACTGAATAAAGTAGAATTGGAAGGAAAAGCACTTTACAGCTTCTACAAGACCAATGTGAACTGATCCCCAGCTATCGCTCTTCTTGCACTTGATAAAGCAAATTCCATTAATTCTTTATTGTGGAACTGAAGTTCTCTTCTGCTGGAAATGGGTGAAGTAGTTTTTCACCCGGTGTGTTAGTTTCTTGGAGGTTTGTGTATTTGTAAATACACAAACCTCCTGTCTTTGGACAGTATTTGCTTCTCTCTGTCCATCACTCAATATTTGTTTTTCTCTTGTGCTGTCCCAACCTGGTTTCTTCACAAAATCAGTTGAAAGAATGCAGTAGTTGCTTTTTGCCATGTTGAAACTTCTGCTCACTGTGAGCAGGGAGACTCAGCTTCATCTGAGAGAGCTTCACTCAGTTCCTAAGAGCAGCTGCACAGAACTCACTGTTCTATTTGATATAACTGTAGGAAGAAAAACCCTATGAAATACTGCTCATATTGAGAAATAGCTTAGTGCACCTGCATATAAATAGTTGAATAATCCTACTTTCATTTTTGTTGGCTACTTTGGTCACTAACAAATCTTGAAATTAAAGGGAAAATGCTCTAATGTGGACCTCCAAGCTCATGTGATGTTGGTAGCTCATTTCAAGTGAAGGGTGCAGTCTCAGACTTTATCTCAAGGGCTGCTACTAAAAATGTTCTTCAGTCCTGGAGACAGTGAAGTGTTGAATAGTGGTTATTTGCAATGTTAAAATGCTGGGATTGAAGGATCTGTGGGTATATTTGGCGCAGTGGAAGATTTGGTGCAGTACAATTTCTTTCGAGCCTCCAAAAGTCATCACCAGGAAGATTTGCATCTCTCTACAAATGTCCCTGTACTCTTCCTAAGTGATCCTGCTGTTCCTGCTGCTCAGCTGAGACATTCAGGCACCCAGGATGACAGGTAGAAGACAACACAGCCCACAAAATGCTAACCAGTTCTGTGGCTGTTGGCATCACTGATCCCGAATCACCTGGGATCCAAACCACTGTATATGAAAAAAAGCTCTACGTTTACATTAAGATTTGTTAATGCCTTGTCTCCTCTTTTTATTTGTAGACGTGGAACTGGTGCTTTTAAATCAAGAGTGGGATTACCAGCACCTACTCCTGTGATTAACAGTAAATATGGACTGAGAGAAACAGACAAACGGTTGAACAGACTTAAAAAGTTGGGTGACAGCAGCAAGAATTCAGACAGCCAGTCTGTCAGCTCTAACACTGATGCAGATACCACTCAGGAAAAAGGTAATGCAAGTAAGTAAGGGCAAGGAGCTTGGAGTCATTAAAGGCTTCACAAAAACGTGGAAAACTTTGACAGTGATGGAATCCTTCTCTTAGTGTTGAGATGCTTCTCACATGCTGGTGGTTAGAACTAATTTATTCAGGAATCTGAAGGCAATTTAAACAGCAAATTCATGTTTTTGCTGGTGTGTTCTTTTGTTTTCTTTTTTTTAATATCGAAAGCAAATATTTATAAATGTGTCAGTTGAAGTCCTTTCTCTATTTCATAATACAGTAAACTACCACAGGCAGTAGCATGGCTTAGGAAAGAAAACTTACATAGTTTGAATTCTTTGGAAAAGAATTTTTAAATAAATACTCCTCGTAGATATTACTAAACAAATAGTTGTTTCCTTTAGAGGTCTTTTAAATTGGATAGCTCTTCCCTTTCCACATCCAGAATTGATAGTTCAGGCACCTCTTGAGCAGTGAAAGTGCAGAGTTAGTAATTTTGGAAGAAATTGGAAGGAATTTTTGTTTGTAATCTTCCTGCAAGACTTCTCTCTGTGGAATAGTGAGTATGATTTATTTGCTTTCCCTACTTCCCCACCTCCACCAATCTCAGTATGGACAAAGTACAAGTAATTTAAACTTTGATTTAACTGGTAAACATGTTTGGACCTACATAAAGTACTGCGATTCCATCTGTCTCCTGTTTGCTGCTGGGATATTAAAAAAACAAAACACAAAACCAAAACATAAAAACCCAATCAACCAATAGAAAAAAGAACCCTAAAAATGTCCCCAAATCTTTTTATGGTTTCTAATTACCAATATTTATAGTTGCACCTCTGTTGAGACAAAACTCCTTTGCCTGTTGCAGCAGATAGTAGTTTCACCTGAAACTGAAACCATAACATTAGATAAGGGCGTTTGGGGATTTTTCTTCCTTCTCCATGAAAAAAATCCTAGAGATAACATTAGATCATGCTGATCCTCAGATTTTGCTGGAATAGTACTCTGCAAAAGCTGTGGATAATGTCAAATAGATTTTTTTTTTTTTTTAATTGGTAGAAAAAGAAATTCAGTAAAAACGCAGCTTGGTGTACTGGGGGTAGTGAGGGGAAGTGTACCTGGAAACTTGTGGCCTGTTTGGCAATTCTTTTCATGTGTTGAGTTGCAAGTTAAGCAGTCTCATTCCTTACTACGTACTATCTATCCTGTCTCATGGACTTTTTTGAAGCGCCCCAAATAAATGAAATAACTGCAGTATTTGGGAGTGGGAAATTCAGGATATAGCAGTGTTGTAACAAAACTGCTTTTTTCTTTTTCAGCTAACAGAAAATCTTCAATTGGCGTAAAAAAGAACAGCAAAAATAGAACATTAACCAGACAGTCTATATCAAGAATTCCAGCATCATCAAATTCTACCTCATCTAAACTAACTCATATAAATAATTCCAGGGTACCAAAGAGACTGAAAAAGCCTGCAAAGCCTTTACTTTCAAAGATAAAGTTGAGAAACCAGTGCAAAAGGCCAGAGCAAAAGAATGCTTCTCGGAAGCTTGAAATGGGAAATTTAGTTCTCAAAGAGCCTAAAGTAGTTTTATATAAAAACTTGCCCATTAAAAAGGATAAAGAATTGGAGGGACCAGTGAAAGTTGCAGTCTCTAGTGGATGCTTAACGAGGCATGCAGCGCGAGAACATAAACTGAATTCTGTGAAAGGTGCTTATGAGCATGGTGATATTGCACCCTGCACATACATCACGAGGAGGTCGATGAGAACAAGGATGAGTTTGAAGGAGACCTCTGACACAAAGCTTGAACCAAATACCTTGGATAGCTATAAGAGTAACTTGACTGGAACACAATCGGACATTGCAGAGCAGCAGTCTCGTGCGTTAAATGACAACAATGTGGCTCATGGACCATCACATAAAGGGGAGGGTCGGTGCCAGAAAAGTGATGCAGGCACATCAAAAAAGAAATCTCGACAAGGAAAGCTTGTGAAACCATCTTCAAAGACAGAGGAAACTGATACTATGCACAACACGCCTGTGAAGGATGAAGTACCAGATTTGATTAGTTCTCATTCAGAACTCGAAGAGAGGAATAACGTGGTGGACACACCTGTTGGCTTTAAAGACTGTATCCCTGGATCTGGTGGCTGCTCTGTAACAACTGACAATTTTAAAGCAAAAGACAGCTTTAGAACTGCAAAAAGTAAAAAGAAAAGACGAATCACAAGGTATGATGCACAACTTATCCTTGAAAATAGCTCTGGGATCCCTAAACTGACTCTTCGTAGGCGCCATGACAGCAGTAGCAAGGCAAATGATCAAGAGAGTGATGGAATGAGTTCTTCAAAAATAAGCATAAAATTAAGTAAAGACCATGAAAAAGATAATAATTTATATGTAGCAAAGCTAAATAATGGGTTTAACTCAGGATCAGGCAATAGTTCAACAAAATTAAAAATACAGCTAAAACGAGAGGACGAAAACAGAGGGACATACCCAGAGGACCTTCATGAAAATGGTGTGTGTTGTAGTGAAACTCTCTCCCTTTTGGAGTCCAGAATGGAAGTAGATGATTATGGTCACTACGAAGAGGAAACAGCAGATGAATCTTCATCAGAAGAGGACGATGAAGAGGAAGATGACTATGATGATGAATTTGATGACTTTATTCCTCTTCCTCCAGCGAAGAGATTAAGGCTTATTGTTGGCAAGGATTCAATAGATATTGATATTTCTTCCAGGAGGAGAGAAGATCAGTCTTTAAGGCTCAATGCATAAGCTTATAGGTCTTAAACTGACCTGGATGTCATTTCTAAAAAAAAATTAAAAATAATATAAAAAAAAATAAAAACCCAAGAAAAATTCCATTTGATTATTCCTCAACTAAAGAACTTTCTGAAAAACTTAGTGGCAGCACTTCTTTATTCACCTATCAACGTAATATTGTAGAAAGTGTACAGCATACTGACTCTTCTTAAGTCTGATTTGTGCAGATTTTTATTGTACTTTTTAATAGCCTTCTTATGTGCAATTCCGAGTTAGAGGTAATGCTCTGTTGTAAAATAAAGGCTCAAGCAAAGTTACGAAATTGCATCAGATCTTTCCATGCAGGACAATGAGAATACAGTGTGGCTACAGAATTATTTTTGATTAGTAGGAGCGTTAGTTTGCTCTTACAATATTTGACTAAACAATTTACAAAATCATAGTAGCAGCATATTAAGGTTTTCTAGTATATGTTAACATCACCAGCAATGATCTACAGCTTTCCGATTTATTTGCTAGATGGTTTTTCCCCCTTGGAGTTTGTCAGTTTTAACACTGTATGCTGTCCCAGACGTACTGTTTGTGGCCTTTGTTATAGTAGCAAACCGTTGGTTGGAAGTCAAATTGATTTCTTTAAAAAAAAGAGAAAAAAAATATGAAAAGGTGTTGACAATTTGCTGACTTTTTAGTACATTATATGTACAAGGGTAGCAGTATGCAGAATAAAGTTTGGATATGGTGTATTTATTGCTTGTTACGTAAATTAAACACCTTGTATTTAACACTTTTCAATACTTTTAGATAAAATTGTTCTTTGCAAGAATGATTGGTGCTTATTTTTTCAAGAATTTGCTGTGAAATAATGTGATTACGACGGGCAACATTTATCCAATGAACTGCAGCTATCCTAAATTGGTTCTTCATATTTTTCTGTTGCACTTGTAAAATGCTACAAGGAATTTAAAGAAAAATCTATTCACTTTAACTTATGATAGTTTTATCAAATTAAAAACAACTAAGTCACAGCTTTTGTTCTGTGGTAACCTAAGAATTGTTTGTCTTTTAAGAACCAGTTGTAAAAGAATGAAAAAATATGTATATGTTGTAAATATTTGTGTGTTGTGAGAAATTTTGTCATAAGAAATTGAGATAACTTGCCAGAAGGGTTTTTAAGTTTAGAAACACATCCATGCCAATAAAATAGGAAACTGTAAACCTAGTTTTAAACTCTGCATCAGTTGGAGTTCTTTGCTCATACATAGTTCACTTAATACTTCAGAGTCCGCTTTATAACAATGAAGAGCATCAGGGCGATCTTTGGCTCTTTGGTTTTTAATAAAAGAATGTTAGGAAACTTCTGGGCACAATTGATTGTTTGTATGTATAAATCAACTTTCTAAGCCGTTTCTTTCAAACAGATCTGAAATGTCAGAGTTTACATAACTGTACGTTGCTTTGATCTTGGTATTTGTGTTTCTACTTGACTGTGGGTAAGGTTTCAAGTTCCTGTATCTAGAGGTGTAGAAACACAAGTTTCATCCTAAAACAGGTGTGTTCAGCTGAATCCACTGTTGGCTGCTCAGAATTTCATGTCAAGTCCAACTCTCTCTGCCCTAAAGATCAAGAAAGAGCTTGGGTTACCTGCCTGCTGTGTTACCCAGTGGTGAAAGCCTTGTTGGAGAGAGTTAAGTGTAGAATTGAACCTAATACTCGTAACTTTGTCAGTCTCTGGGAAAGACCTTGTGTCATGCCAGGGTGTGTTTGTTTTTGGAACATGGGTGGATCTGTCTGTGCAGTCCATGGCTCATGGTTACACCTTGGCCTTCAGTTCAGGGAAGACTACACGAACGCTTTGGTGAGTACGCTCACAACTTGTGGGGTCTTTAATTGTGCTGTATCATAAAATGGGTGAAGGAGAGACAGATGGGTTATTAAGGACTTGCCTTAAAGTTGGGAGTGTCCAGGAAACAGCTGATGACAAATGACACTAATGCAGCTCTTTCCTCCAGAATCCATGGGCGTTGTCACTGGTTGCTACGCTCTACAAGCATTGCTGGCTGTACCAGCAAAAGCTGAACGTAGTCTCTGCACACTTTTACCTGCAGCCCTTCTGTGCCCCTGCTGCTCCTGCTTGCAGGTTCATCCTCAGTGCTCCTCTGGCAGCCTCAGTGGGTGTAGTGGGGGAAGTTGGTTTGCAGAAATGTCATTCACCTGGACACGAGGGAAAGTGGTTCAATGCAAGAACTAAACAGTGCCTGCATTCTAGGTATTTGTGACCAGTGTGCTCGAGGAAAAGGTTAGGGCTTGCTAACCCAGCATCAAGCAATGAGAGCAGGTGATAAAACAGAAGAAATTTTAAGTGAATCTTGCCCTTAGAGGGAGAAGCTGTTTTCCTGGAGTGGATGAACTCATAGTTCTGCTAGCCCCTTAATGAGAGTTGTTTTCCTTTTCCTTTAGTGTGAAGGTAAGTATGAGTAGCTCTGGGCATCAGGATTTCTGGACTGGTGGTATTCATTGTACAACCTTCCTGTCTTGGAGAATGTGGAACAAAAGCTCCTAGTCATTTCTATGGCCATGTCCTGCTATAGGGATGTTTGTGTTACAGATTCCTTGAAAACAAATGTGTTCCCCCGAGTGGGCCAGGCAGGCAGGGCTTCCACAACCCCGGTTGTGCCCTCTTCCCCTGCAGGAAGTGAGCATTTTTCTTCATCTGTATGTGAAATGGTGGATCTCAATGTTTCCCTAACCTTAATAGCAGGGGAAGGTGTGTGTTTGTCACCTGTAGGAGAGCCTGACAGTTTGGCCTCTGGTTTCTTGTGCAGATTGCAAAGCACTGTGGAGCTCACAGTGGTTTGACTCTCAGGGACCCTGTCTAGCCTTGATATCTCATTGCCCAGGATACTGGTAAGAAAAAATGCCACAGCTGAGCAGGTTTGGGGTCACCACAGCACCTTTTAGCAGGTTGAATAACTGGAGGAAGTGTATTGTAAATGGACTTTGTTGTGTGTTATGTGTAACGGGTTCAGCTTGTAAAAGAAGCTTCCCAACTGCTATGAAAATGGCAGGCTGGCTGCAGATTTGGCAGCATCCTGTCACGTGCAGTTGTGCTGCCAACCCTTTACATAGCCAAAGTATGTTCATATCTCCTTTTGGCTAGGGTGTTTTTTCTGGTTTCTTATGCATTTTGCCTAGTACTGCCCGTTTACCTTGTTCAAAATCAGCTCAGAAGTAGAATTTCTTTGCTGCCCATATTTGTATGGTTGGTTGCCATTTTTAGAATGAAGGGTTGAAGGCTTGGGAGCTGTGCAGAACGTGACCTACTGAAAGTCAGCTAAGTTTGCATTTTATCTTCTAATATTATGCCTTTTCCTAAATCCCCCTCCCCCATGAGTATTCTCTTGTTTGGGCTGGGTCTTAAGTAAACTTACGGCCTTGCATAACCTCTGTTGTCACTTCCTAAACTCGGATTTCGCAAAGTAAGGAAGTTATGGTGGGTTGCTGTTCTTTAGCATCACTTCATGGCAGCAACAGTAACATTTATTGGCTCTTTTTTGCCTGCTGTAGCTCCTGCTTTTTGCCAACCAAGGAAACTTCTGATTGTGCTTGAGTTCACATACCTTGTTTACAAATATTTTACAACTATTTTTATTATTGCAAGGTATACAGGTTTTTTCAGTGTTACTCCTCTCCACAAAGGAAATCCATTACTTCTTCCCAGTCATTGATTGTACTGTAATTTTATTTGGATTAATCCTTGCTATAAATTTGATCAGAACAGTTCCTGCCGCTGACACAGAAGCTTAGGTGGTGCAGTGGTGGTATTGGATGACTCCTTGTTGCATGTTCAGGTATCTCAACGCTGAAACAGATACAGGACCAGTGAAACTGTGTTGCTTGGGAATGGCTTTAGCTTAACAAGCAGAGATTTGTGTGTTTGGTAGTGAGTTTCAGCCAAGTGTGGAGCTATTGATGGATCCAACAAACCATAGTTTTTTTTTCCACTGGTGCTTTGTGATGTTCATCAGAAGTCAATTCTATTTTTGAACAAACCAACAAATAAAACCATGAGGCTGACTATGCTAAAGCTCCCCTAAAACTCAGTGCAGAGAAGCAGGCATTTTCAGAAGTTCAAATTAGACCAGATAGAATTTAACTCATCTTCAGAGAAAAGTCTCAGGATAATTTAAAAAGAAACAAATAAGCAATTGAAACTCTGCTTTTAGATCCCCCAAGGAAGCCAGCTGGCTCCTCTCACCTGCACATTGGTTTAGGATAGCAGTATTTTTCATCTGGAAATTGCTCTGTAAAATACTTGTTGCATTTAACTGGTTCATCTTCCACACCTGCACTACTTATGAGTTTACCTGTTGCAAACTAGGCTCCAGAGGGGATGCCAGTAATACTCAGTAAAGTTTTCCTGGCTGAGGTGACAGCTTGTTTCTCCCTGGACTTGCCTGTGCCGAGGACAGAGCTGGCATCTGCCAGCTGCAGCTATCTGTGCACGGTTACAGCAGAAGTGTAACTCGGAGCCGCTGTGTGGGGTCAGGGCAAACCTGCAGAAGTTGCTCGCTGTAGCCCGCCTGTCCCTTCATAAAAGGACTCCACCCTGCAGCGGGGTATTGGGAGCGATGCTGCTTTGTACCAAGAGAAAAGATCTCCAAAAGCCAAAACGCTTAATGAAGCTTTGATCCAACAACGGCTCCTCCTCCCCTTTCTCTCCTTCGCTGTTCCGGCCAAGCTCTTTTACCCATTGCCTGTTACCGTTCCCAGCACAAGGTGGCACTAAGATTCCAAGTGACGGACTTCTCAGCCAAGCAGCTCTGTTCCCAGTTAAGAGACCAGTATGTATTAGTTACAAGTTGTTTGGCTATTTATTGTTTTATACTGTGAGGTACCCCGGGAATGCATCTGAGCATTACACGGGGGAAGAAAACAACCAGCCATGCTCGGCGAGGACAGTTTGGGAATAACTTTATGCTGAATGCTGCTGTGCTCTTGCCGGGTTTAATTCTTTTGTGTTCCCCAGGGAGTTTCCCCCTTCAGCACTTTCCAGCCTTCTGCATGCCTGTCTCTCAAGTTTCTGCAGCTTCTGTTAGTCAGAAGGGCAGGCAGGCCGCATGTGCTGCTTGCCTTGCATCCTGCTGGGAGCTGCTTCCCACTGTGTTAAAGGTGCTTGTGCAAGGGGCACTTCAAGTACAGGAGCAGTGGGGCATGAGGGGAGAAGAGTGGAAAAAAGCAAGCAGTGTAACCATCCTCCTCTCGTCTCCTGAGTGTATAGGAATTCCTTCTTGGTCGAGATCCAATATTAACACTTGCCTCAGGAATGCTGTATGGGTTCTTGAGGGGGAAGGGTTGTTGGCTGGTCTTACAGCTCCCAAAATCAAGTGAAAGCAAGTTGGCTGCTGCCTGTCCTGTTGCTATGCAGTTCTTTTAAATTAGTATTTGCAATGGGGTTGCACCTCCATGCTATGTGCAATCCGCAGCAGGAGTATCCTGGCCATCTAGGCGGCATGTCTTTCTGGAATACTGAACTCTATCATGCTTGGTTTACTTGCTGTTCTCCCGTACAGTGAGGTATTCGTTATCTGAGCAGACCCGGTAGAATAATTTCTGTGAAGTCTTAATAAAAATTATGGATGAATACAAAAAATGAAAGATGTAGCTGAACACTGACCTTCCTTCAACCCAGGCTATATGTTTTCTCTGTTCTGCAGCCCTGCCTTGCTGCTGCATGGGGTTTGGTCTAGAAACTCTTTCTTTTCCCCATGCCTTTTTTTAGCTCAAGAATTACCCAGAACAATGCAGCAACAGTCTACCACATATCCCAATGGTCTTGAAGGAGATCGGAGTTACAATTAGCAGTTAGTTCCTTAAGGGAACAGAGCAGTGACACTGAAATAGCACTGATCCCCCAAGCACTGATTAAAGTGCACAGAAAAGACCTGTTGAAGTTTAAAAATTCCCTTACTGACTGGGACATACAGTCAGGGATGACAATGGTCAGGCGAGCAGAAAATCTGGATTGGCTATTATAAGCAGATTGTATGCCTTTGAACTGGGTCCCAGAATCCAAATTTTACTTGTTTAGAAAAAGCAGAACAATACCCAAATGCTGATCTACTCTGAAAGTCTAGCTTAGCTTGGGTGCTCCAGAAAGTCAAATTGACTCACAGAAAGGAAGATGAGGAGATAGAGGCTCTACCAAATCTATAAAATCCACCAAAACAGCATTTCGATGCCTTAACTCAGTGACTGAGTAGTCATAGTTATGAGTGGGTTAAGAGCCCTGAGAACTGAGCTTTTCCACAACTTACTGAGAAATGCCTCTGCCAGAAGTAGCAGGCCAGGGAGGCAGGACGGGATCTGCCCCCTCACTGCAGCCCTTCCAGTGTGCACACATGATCTGTGGGCAAGGTAGGTTGGTGACAAGCAAAGTGCTGTCTGTGCACTATGGAGTCTGAGCCATCCCGTGCTACCATTCCATGCTGCACTCCCAGCAGTAGAGGGGCAGTCTCTGGAGGAAAGGAGCAGTTTGTTTGAGTGCCTGGGAATCAAGACTTCTTGGCTGCACTTCTCAGGGAAGATTGCAATGGGTATTATTTTGTATAGTGCTGAGCTTTTCCACCTTATCTGTATTACTTCTGTTCTTGTGCTTCCTTCAGGTTTGCCTTACTAGACATTGCCTTACACATCACTGAAGCATTTGAAGTCTGGCTCCTGATGCTATATGTGTCTGCAAAACAGAGATGATCCTGCCCATCACCTAATAAAGCCTTTAAGTCCAATAATGCTATGAGCTCCTCAGGACAAGGACTTTTCCTGGTTATGCAAATTTTTATGTATGTAGTATAAGCCTTGAATTAGGTACCTGTATCTTACATAGTTGGAACCTCTCTTTTCTTTTAGATTGTAGAAGATGTAGGGCAACAATGACTTTCCTATATTCCTTTTTATCTTTTGGAAAAACTTTCATCCCTGCCCCAATCTACCATATCTGTACAAGTGAGATGTACAAGCAGATGTAGTTGCAGGCAGTAAGAATCCATTTGGACTTGCAAATCCATTGTGGCTTTCTTGTTGGCGCCTGTAGACACAAAAAAATTACGTGCCCCTTACAGAGCCTGACTTACAGCAGAGCTTCCCAGTGCTTGGCAGGCAGGAGTGCTGCTGCACTTGACTTCAAAATGGTGTAAGAAGGAGGAGCCTTGGCTGTGGAAAGCAGCTATAAAGCCAAGAGGAATGGCTGTGTGTCTTGTGACCTTTGCTGATTGCATGATTGCCTGACGTGATATCATATGATAACTCTCAGACCATTAAGAATCAAGCAAGGATTTTTTACATCCTTGCATCACCAGGATGAAAGGTTCCACAAAGCCGTTGTAGCACGTGCAAATAGACAAGGTGGATGACTTGGGTCAAACTCCAGGGATTCAGAAAGTACTGGTTTGTTTGGTTATTTTACACCCTGCTACTGCTTTCTGTTTACAGGCGAGCCTGCCCCTCTCTCTATAAAATAGAAATAATTCTTTTCTCATTTTTAATTGTGTGCATTTAAACCATTGCTTTTCCACACCAGAGGTCATCAGCTGGGAAAAGATTTAGAAGGAAGAGGCATTTCTCATACACCAGTATCAGCCGGTATGGTATATGCTCACGAGCTGTAAAGCTCAGCAGAGCCTTTCACCTCTCTAGGGCTGGTTCGTGTGGGTATTTACTGGCTGCAGTAACATGACATTTTTTACCAGCTGGTTCTAATCTTATTGCAAGATCTTTTGAGCTAGCTTCACTGCAAATATTTTAACTGGACTTTGGAATCCTAAAGCAGCAAAGATTAAGTAAGTGGTGAATGTTTCTCACCATGAGAGTATATTTCAAGGTTGTCCTTCCATTTCCTCACTCACAGACTCTAAAATTTATTTCTGTGGCTAAAAATTGTCAGTCCTTACCAGCACTAAAGACTGGAACTGGTGAATTCTGTCCAGTTCTCAGCAGAGAGGAAATTGTACTCCAGCATTCACTCTGAAAAGTGCTTGCAAGCATTGTTTCCTGGATCCTCACCTGTCACACAACGGGACAACTCCAGTGGTTTGAGAGTGGAGGGTGGTCTGGGTGGTGCTTGGAAGCAGCAGGGAGGAGGCAGTGTTGATGTGCAGGCTGGAGCAGTGCTTAGCTGTGCACAGAGGTCAGGCTGCCTTCACCACCCCAGGCTACCGTAGCCAGGACACAGCCTGTCTGGAAAGGGCAGAACAGGGGTCTTGCACCTTGCCCTCTCCAATTTGAACCTGGAAGCAGGGGCCTGTCTGCCTGTGAACTCTGGGGGTGAATTGTTTGCTTGAGGACTGGTTTGGGTTGTGATTTTTTTTTTTTTTTTGGTCACGCTTTCCCCAGGAGAGGGAGCAGTCCACAAAACTGATGTCGAGGGGAATGAATCTGCTTATTCCAGCTCCAGTTTAACCGTGTTTTAACCGTGTTTGCTGTATTGCTGACAGCGCCTTCTTTCCTCATGCTCCTTGTCATCAGCTCTTTTTGCTTCTTCTTCTGACCCGTCTAGTAACAGCTCCGGCGGTGCTGGCCCTGCGAGGCTGGCATTCCGGGCAGGATTTGCACCTCTCTGCTCTGTAAGCCACCTTTCCCACCACAGCATGCCCAAGGCTGCTCCCAGTGCCGGGTCCCACAGCCCACATCCCCATCACCGGGCCGAGTCAGTCACTCCATTCCCAGCACGGCGTCCCGCTCGCCTCCGTCCCAAGCCACAGGGCAGTGGCTCGGCTTGGAGGCAGCTCCTCTGGTCACTATGGTGACAGTGGTCAGGCAAAGGAGGACGTCGGTTAATTCAGGAATTTAGGGCTGCTTTGCTGAAAATCTCCTTTTTATTCTAGTAATAATAACTTCCAGAGGCTTGCTGCTGCTTAGGTATCCATTTGGAGGTTGACTGCTTCCCCAGCAGATGATTATATTTCCAGTAACATATGCTTAGAAAAACAGAGGAAAGTTGGGGGTTGTGGAGTTCAAAACCACTGCTGCCAAAGTTCCTGTCTTCATGGTGTCTTTTGTTGTATCAGGAAAAGTTCCAAAGCACAGTAGCCTGGTTACCACTTAAGGAATGGATTGTGGTTTCTTGTTGACTTACTTCACTATTTATTCCTTCCTTTCCTTTTTTTTTTCTTTTTTTTTTTTTAATAACTAAGGGGGGAATATAACAAAGCTAACTTTGTGATTCTCAAGCCTCTGCTGCATTGTATCCCAGTGCACCTGATATAAAACCATCTACTGACACATGCTGTGATTCTTAGCACTGCTGTAAGCTGAACCACTCTGGGAAAATTTCCAAGGAATAATGGGCAGAATTCTCAAGGACAAGATGAGGAGGACAGCACAAGGTATCTGTTCAACAGCATTCCTGGGAAACTAGTTTGCCAGGGAGGCTGTCGTAGCAGTGACTGGCATGAATAATAGTATTACTCTTTATTTTGGTGTGCCACTGGAAAGATGTAAGAGGTTTTGTGCATGGATGACCCTCAAATTAAGGGCAAAACTAGAGTACAGGATTTTGCAGCAAAGACTTGAAGATATATAGCTGTTAGGGGAATAAACTGTTTTCACAGATGGATGAGATCTGCAACTGTCTGCTTGGAGATGGTCATCTCTGGTAAAGACATTCCCTGGGACAGATGCAGTCTTTAAGATCACATAGCTGCAACAATTGCACCTCTGCAGTGTGCTATCTCTGAATGTCTGATACAAAGAAGACTACAGACACATGCTGTGATTTTTAATGCTGCTGTCAGCTGAACCACTGGGAGATTTTCCAGGGAGCATCGGGCAGAGTTCTGAAGGACAGATTGAGGACAGTGCAAGGTATCAGTGCTACAGCACTCCTAGGAGACTGCTGTTCTAGAGACACAGCCTGAAATAAGGTAAACTTTTAAGAGTATAGCCTCTTTTAAGTTAGTACAAGCAGCCATGCTGAAGTACCTAGAAAAAGCTTGTGTTGTGAGCAGCCCCCTCCACTCCCATTTAACAGGATGTAGGCCATGTTTATGTCTCCTTTTCTGTACATGAGCACAGTGGGATTTGAGATGTAGAGCTGTGTGTGTCCTCCTCCTCCCCTGTGGAGGGGTATATTGCACCTGAGCAATGCTGCTGTTCACGAGGCACCAGTAGGAGTATGACAGTTTGCTCTGTCTCTGTTGGTGAGTGTTATCTGAACCATCAGATCATGTAGTTCATGTTGATTTTGCAGCCTGGTAGGTGACACTACACAGCGGTCAGGGTAAACATTTCACACAGCAGCCAAAGTTCACTCTTACAGGTCTGAGTTGTCATCTCTGTTTCCAGGTTGCATTGACAAAATGGTATAAAAAAGGAAGAAGGCAAGTGGAAGTGGGTGAGGCAGTTTAACTCATATCATTGATGTGTCCATTCAAAGGGCAACATCAGAGTCAGCTGAGCATGAGTAAATTCCCATTTATGAAGGCTTGACCTTAGACTCTGGACCTCCACAGCTGAAGAATCACTATAGGGCCAGAGAATTACATTTTTATTGAAAAAAGCATGGCTTGAACGTCAATATAAATACCATCTCCACCTCAGCCTTGTAATGTGCTCTGAGATAACAGTATATATGGCTCCATTTTGCCATCTCAGCATAGATCTGTTGGCTGGTACCACCCAAGGGACAAGACTCTTAGACAGTTTATAATCTCAGTCTTATAATCTTTTTGTTCAGCAGACTTTCCTAGGCAAGGAATTCCTACTTCCTGTCAAGGCTGGGTGTGCAGCACATTTTGTCTGTTGATGTTGGCCAGTCTCTTTAGGCTTCATTTTGGTGTCTTTTTAGCTCTTTGCTTCCATGTTTTATTATTTCAATTGTGTGTCTTAACTTTTAAAGTCATTTTCAGATGTTCCTTCTGCTCGCTGGCATTGCAGTGACTGGATATATCTGCATCTAAAAGCACAAAAGCGATGCTTAAACTGTGACAGATAGGCATAGTGGGTCTCCCAGGATTTTTATTGTGTCCCTTTTTGCTCGAGTCAGGGCATTTATTTAAACATGGAGAAAAACTACCAAACAGGATAGGTTCTTGCAAGAAGCTAAGTTCAACTGAAGTTTTGGATGTGGCCTTAGATGGGTTCTGACAACTGCCAGGCTGTCTCACTTTTACTTGCATACAAATCTATGTAGGAAAGAAGTTCCTGTTTAAAGGGTTGTGATTTTGTCAGTTTGTGCTGGAGTCTGGCTAAAGGGCAGATTTCCAAGTGCTATTAGGAGGAAAAGGACATTTGTCCAAATAACTCTTCTCTACTGCCATCCTCTCCACAGTGCTGCTGATGAAAGATGTTTTCAATTCTGCTGTGGGATAGAGAAAGCAGCCCAAGTTCACAGAGCCCAAGGGTGGCATTTTCAATAGTACCAGCTGCTTCATAAGCCAATGGCCAATTCAACCCTGACCTCCATGGTAGTGGCACCAGGCCAACAATGTATGCTCCAGCAAATCATCCCCCCAGGCTCTGCAAATCCTGTGCTATTGTCCTGCTTCTGGGGCACTGAGAGGACACCCTATGTCACTCATGCACTGAGAGCAAGCTATGCAGCAAGGGTGGCAACAGTGCTTTAAGCTGCTGCACTCAGCATGCAGGGATGGAGCTGAATCTCTAATTTTGGAATATCAATAGTCAAACCACTGCCAGTGAGTGAGCATCACTTGTCTGCTTTGGCATTTGCAGAAGTGCATATGCCACGCTACCTGCTGAATATGGGGCTGTGGAAAATAGAGGCCTCCTGAGCTGTGAATCAGAAATAGAACAGCTGACACCATGGACTGCCCTTATTCCCAGTTGGAAGTACTATTTGCTGCAATTCAAACAGAACACAGCCTCCCAGCCCTTCCTGTTCTGTCTCTCCTCTGCTCTTACAGTCAGCGCGTACAGACCTTTCTCTGTTACTAAATGAAACATTGTGTGAGAACACATTGTCTTCACCCAGAGCAGAAAGGCAAAGTCTCTTTGCAAAGACTTCCACTTATGAGGGACAGCAGAAACATTGGTCCTGTAGCCGGGTTTGAAAGCTGTTATTTCTCCTATTTCTACCGATTTCCTGCCTTTCAGGTGCTCTGAAAGTGATAAAGACTGGATGAGTTAGCAAGAGACAACAGAGAAGGTGAGTGACATTTGCATGAAAGACAGTAACATGAGAAGGGGGGAAGTAGAAAGAATGGAACAAGAACAGAGGTAGGAGTGACCTTGGCAGGAGAGAATAACAGACAGCGATGGCCCGGGAGAAGGAAGGGCAACAGACAGTGGAAAGGGGAGACCTTGGAAAGATAAATGGGACTAAACTGTTCTGAGGCAGAGGGACCTTGCACTGAGATTTCCAGGCAACTGTGCAAACATTTTCTCATGCAGTGAAAGACATAAACATACACACCATGTGGTAGAAAGCAGAAATACAAGAGTAAGGGATTTCTCTGTTTCTTCTCTCAATTTTGTGAAAAGTTTTGCCCTTTCTCCAGAGTTGGGTTCTCTTCTAGACGCTACCTCTTCAGAAGACATGGTCAATTTGGCAGCTCCCCAGGGTCTGGATTTTAACTATACATAAAGTATAATACCTTAGTTTGAAGAAGTGTCGTGCACAAACAGAAATTTGAGATTTTATGGCTGGTAGAGCAATAATGATTTAAAGGAAATTCCTCTCTCTAAACAAGTTAAGACATGTCAAATTTACTCCTCCTCTAAAGTTTATGGCACCATCTATGTAAGCTAGTCTGAGCAGGTAACATTTTTCATCTTCTTTGAAGTTCAAGTCAGTGGCAGACCAGACCCACTGAGAGACTGAGTGAAATCTGTCCTACCAACTTCACCACACACTTGGCAGGTTCACCAAAGCCTGTAGTGTGGATGTCAGTGCACTGTTGAGTTAATAAAACCTTGAAGCTGCCCTAATTTTGCTGATGTAACTCTCTCTTGGGCCCTAGAAGTGGTATGGAAGAACTGAGGTGGCTGTTACTTACCTTTTTCCTCAAGCTCATTCCAGTGCACATGGAGGACAGGCCCTACTCTCCCTTTAGCAATCTAGGCAGGGCCCCATTACTCAGC
The DNA here is from genome assembly GCA_013397245.1 of Thryothorus ludovicianus. Taxonomy (NCBI): domain Eukaryota; kingdom Metazoa; phylum Chordata; class Aves; order Passeriformes; family Certhiidae; genus Thryothorus; species Thryothorus ludovicianus. The sequence goes on along the minus strand of VZTB01012991.1, from coordinate 1,318,025 downwards.
TTTGCTTCAGGGAAGAGCTGAGGATGGATTCTCTTTCCTACCGAAGTACAGAATGAACAGGAAGCACCCGACTGGGCACTGCCCATCCTGTTGCAATTCAGAGCTTCTCTGGATGTGTCATTGGCAGATGGATTTCTCCCTTTGCTCAGGATTTGTGTGTGCCATTGGGTCCCAGAGGAATAGCTGCAGCACAACAGTGGTGTTCTCCCTGTACAGTCTGTCTCGGTACAGCATTTGGGAAACCTGGCCAAGGCAGCTTGCCTGGCATGCTACAGTCCTGGATGTTCCCGCTGGAAGTGACACCCCACCTCTCAGCAGTGCTGGGGCTGCAGCTTTGGGACCCAGGCTCCTTGGCTCAGGACTGCAGCTCTGTCTGTCTCTGTTTTTGCCATGCTGGAGGATCCCGATCCCCAGTCCCATGGCTTTGGCAGAGCCCCTTTCCTGCTGAGCCCCAGGGAGCAGCAGCTTGTCTCAGGAGGGGTTTCATGATACTGAAATAGAGGCATCCTATCCAATGAGCCTTTCCATGCCTGAGCTGCCCTCTGCCAGCTCTATAGGTCAACAGTGACAATGAACGGGTTGAGCATTGAAGGAATCTCTCCTTTGAACACCAAGATTATTGGATTTTAGTAGATTGCCAGCATAAAGAAAATTAGAGTTAAGTGAATTGATTTCTTCCTTCCTCTCATATTTATATGTTAAATTAATATTTTATATTCAACAAGTCAATTAACTGTACCTGCCACTGTGTATGAAACACTGAAATTTGCTTTAATTCTTCTTTCAGAAAACCCTGCACATCCTGCCTGCATACAAGATACGTACCTACAGCTTACTTAGGAGACCTCTATTTGCACAGGGTGACTAAAAGCTATTTTGGAATAGTTTGTTCAGTTGTCCCTGGCTGTGTCTTCCTAACAGAAATCTCATGAATGGGGCAGATGGTGGTATAGAACCTCAAGTGTTTGGTTTGGCTGATGGCATCTTGTTTCAAGGAATAAAGGTGAATCTGGAAATGAGAAAGGAGATATTATTGACTGGTGTTTTTTTCAGAGGTTTACACTACTAAGTTGGCAATTAGCCCTGCTTTCATTTCACCTCAAAGTGACACTCTACCCTTCCTTTTAATCTAAGTGCCAGCTAGAGTGATTTACATTCTTCCCTTCTAGAAGTGAAGTTTCTTGACCAATTATAAATGAGCAAAATATGTTTCTTAACAGTCATTTTATCTATCCAGAAATTATAAGAATTACTCCAATGGATGGAGATATTTCACAGACTCATTCAGGAAGTGTTTTTAGGATGTATTAAAGAGGACTCCATACTGTATCTCCTTCTTTCCCACAACAGCCCTAGACACTGGAGAGCAAGTCCTTGATACACTGGGCTGGTGATAAGTGTGGTAGGGACAAAGGTCTTTTACCAAACACTGGTTTGCAGAGGTGGTAAGTTTAAAAGATATGGGAAATCAGAGAAGAGCTTGTCAGAAAGTTTAACTCATAGTGTCTGTAAGGTGTTTCAGTGTTGGATAGGTAGGTGAAGATGGAGACAGCACAGGAAAGATTACCACAAAAGCAGAGATGGTCTTTAAAATTATGGTAGTTTTTCTTGCCTGAAACAGGCAGATGAGCAACTTCTTTTTCTGGCTGTTGGAAGCTGTTGAATTGATGGGCTGCAAGCATTTGGCCCCATAGCTATGGAGGGGATCAGCCTATAAAAGCAGCCTGCCTTCCAAGGTTGTAGCCAGACCCACAGCATGTTTGGAAAGACACTGGTATGTTGCTGATCTGTGGAATTTTCATTTCCCATGATGATTTTGCCTCACAAAGGGGAGCTGTGGTTAACACTGGAGCTAGAGAGAAAATTTTGATTTGTGTGGGGCTTGGAGGGGAGAAGAGGGAGCCCACTGTTGCTGTCTCAGAGGGGCAGTCGGCTGGAGGACTATTTCTGTGAGAAGTGCAGGCATTTCCTAGAGAAGGATCTCTGAAGTACCTGCTGACTGAAACATTCCAGGCATTCCTGCACTGTGCTGCTAAGCGCCCACAGCAGCAGCTCATGCTGCTCAGGCTGCAGCAGCCTGGCCTCCAAATGTGTCCTGGTCAGGGACTGACACACAGCTCCCATTGCAAATTCACTGTGTGGAATAGCACTGTAAGCTGTGAATTTGCAGCTACAAAAAAAGATGGATGTGATTTTAGTGTGCTGCAGTTGTAAACAGACCTGCCAGGAGCAGGTGAAGGGCTTGCAATGGGCTACTCACCACGGTGTTTTCTCCAAAGTTTTCCTGGGTGCTTTGTGCACAGGCTGGGAACTGTAGTTCTCTGTAGCCCTTATCCCTCCTATAACTGCTCTTTCAAGTTATGTTTGCATCTACTGTAAGGGGCAGAAACTCACACCATCTCAGTGTCAACAAGCTTGTAAATCATCTACTTAATAGTCACAGGTGAGATAACATATTAAGTACTAAAGGCACTAAAAAATCCTTCCCACCTCACTCACCCTCCCCTCCAAGCACTGAATCTTGTCCAAAGCTGCACAAACAGGATTCTAAGATAAAGACCTTGGGTAAGAATTACTAAAACAAACAGAGCGTGGCGTGGTTTGTTAAGGGACTGGCTTCTCAAGGCCAAAGGGTGGGTGTGGAAGAACACACCACACACCTTACAGAGAGAAAAGCTAAGAATGTTTAAAAAGAACATCTTGGAACAAAGCCCTCTTCAGAAGTCTGTAATATTTTAAATAACTTGATGTAGTATGGGAAGAGAATCATACAAGTACAATGCAAAGCATATTGTCAGCAATTTCAGTAACTAGCAGCACAAAAACTTTCCAAGGAGTAGAGGGATTCTATTCTCCTCAGCATGATGCAGTGCAGCAGAGTTATTCAGAGTTAATGCAGTTCTAGGAAGGAAACCACATGCTCCAAGCTACATTTCTGTCTTTCCTTTAGGAATGCTTTGAAAGAATTTACTATTCAGCTGCCAACTACCTGATTCTGAACATAAATAAAAGAGAAGAAATTTCCCAGTTTACTTCTTCCCTGCCCTGCCATGTGCAGGAAACCTCTCCGTAGCAGGACAGTTCCTGAGGGCACGTTAGTTCAGTCACCATGCAGTGACTGTCTGTTGATGGCTGGCTCAATGTCAGGATTTCTTTCCTATTTTTGTCATTGCATGGATGAAATCTACTGCTAGAGCATTATCTGCTATTGACAGGGGATACATTCTGATCTAAAGGCAAAAAACTTCATGTCTGTGGTCTTGCTAGTCTGTGTTCAGCACTAGGGGAGATATTTGAAGGTGGAACGTGATGAGCCACAGGACTACAGTTTTAGGTAACACCTCAAAACTTGTTCCTTTTGCAGGTTGATTTTTTTCCCCAGAAGAATGTGTGGTCTATAGTTTTATTCAGTGCCTAGGGGTAATCTCTACATCCCCTTGACTCAAGGCTTGTTTAATTTTCCTATGCTGCTGCAGAGCTATTGTTAGTGTGCAGATAAGGAAATGTTATCATTTTAGCACAGTTTAAGGGAAAAGGATAGGAGGGAGCTATTAAACTCTCTTCTGTGTTACTCTTTATCTGGTGGCAGGATTGTCCTTCACACTGATCTCTCAAATGTGGTAATAATAACAGTAAAGTTTTATTTTTACTGGTTATCAGCCAAAAGCAACAATTGACTGGTGTCAGAAAATACCATCCTTTCTGCCTTTGCAGCATGTGTGCTCAATCTTTGTGCTAATGCTGATACTTCTCTAGCCCTTTTCTGAAGAAACAAAACACAGACACCTTCATCCCTCCCCAAACAACCTGGTCTACCTAATCCTGGCCATCATCTAAAAACAGGCCCTCTGCCCTCTTCCCTGCAGGCCAATACACATTCCCACCCTCCCAGTGCAAATCTCCCTTCTGTCCTAGCTTGCTTTTGCCATTAGGACATGGCAGACTTTTCACAGCTATGTGCTGCTGCCTCTAGCAGTTGCTACCTCTTCTTCCTCTGCATGTGCATGGCAGTCTTCTGTCATTTTAAGGGGGCCCTATAACAAACAAGTTGCCAAGTTTGAAACCGAGGAAGAAAAGTGATGCATCTAACCAAAAAGCCCCTGTAAGGGCTGGAACTGGGAAAATGCAGGGACTGATCCTTGTGCAAGCACTTTGCGTCTCTCTGGAGTGCAAATGCCCTTTAAGGACATAACAGAGACTGTCTCATCCGAGATGTTGAGGACTGTACAGAATTTAGTTGGCTCTAATCTTGTATGTTTGTGTTTTAAAAGAAAGTAATCTTGCTGCAAAGGTTACAAACCAAAAGGAAGTCTGGCCCTCCTACTGGAAAAAAGAGCATGCTCCTGTCATGCTTAGCTTTCCCTTCATTTGTGTGAACAGTGAGAAAATAATCAGGAGGCTAAATCCTGTTCAGACAGAATTCAGAGTCACTTTTCATAGTGTAAATCATCATTCTAGATATCTGCAAAGTAGAGGTGTACACGAAGCTAGACAGTCTGGGTTCCTTTAATAGCCAAAGGAAAGAAACTAGCAGCTGTTTGAAGGATTTTCAGGGTTAAGTGAACCTCGCCCTCGGTGCTGTTGACTGCACACAGGAGTTTGGGCTGAGCTGAGACACAGCTGTCTGTGGTGAAAGCCCACCCTTGGTGTTATAAAATCCTGGGGGAGATCCTGAAACCCAAGTCATTCTGCACTGTGAAAGGAAAATCTGGATTACGATAGAGTGTGAATGAAAAACATATTAATAGCAAGAAGATCCTTATCAGGTTGTGACTGTACCAAGTTCACATGAAGAGGAATGGTTTCTCAATAGGGAAAAATAGGTGTAACAGACCCCTGTAGGCTTCCTTGTGGGGGACAAAACATTGCAGGCAGCAAGTCATCCATTTCAGGGCTGGCTTGCTGGACTGTGTGGCCTTACAAAACTGAAGCTCCTGTGAGGCTTGCCAGTAGGTGCAAATGATGGAAATTGGATTTTCTAGGAAGGCAGGTGATGACTGCATAGCACTTCTATTTTTGTTTTTTGAGGTCATCCTATTTGTTTTGAAGTCATTCTAATTCAGGACAGGAAGGGACCAGGAGTTGTTTTTTTTGGCTACAAATTCAGTTTGAACTTTAACTAAGCAGTGTCTTTCTGTGGCATGCAGCCATGCAGCCACGAGGAGTGATTCTGAAGGGCAGCAAGAGGCAGGATTGGCAGCATCCCTCAGGCTGCATTGACAGATTGGTCGTGCACAAGTGCCAGAATGACCTGACCCAGCCTGGTGCCATCACTGCTGGACTTCTGCCTCTCACCTCCTTGGGATAACAGGACTGCTGGGGCTGTGCCAGGGAACAGCAATGGGGTAAGGGCCAGGTAAGGGGACACTGGTGCCCTTCTAAAGACAAATACAGGATGTCCCAAGCCAAATAGGCTAATGACAGGGAAGAGGTGGCCTGGTTCTGCTCTTATATTGACACACTATGTGGCTGTGGTTTTGTTGTCATGTTCTCAACAATGAACCTCCAGGAAGAGGGGAACTGTCCTCTTGTAAAATTCTCTAGTATCAGCACTAGGGGATAGCTGCACACTTCAAACCTGCATGGAGAGCATCTTACTGACATCCTGCACACCCTGTCAAAGTACTAAGCAAGTTACCCATCCCTGAATCAAACCTTTCTTAGCAATAGCCTTGGCAGCCGTAGACTTGGCATGCACGTATGAAAGAAGGAAACCTCTTACAAAAGTTTAAATAGGCTTTTTCATCATTCCACAAGGAAAAAAAAATCTCATCCACTAGCTCTTCACTTAGCATAAATGCAAGTTTCAAAGAGCCATGCAAAACAATGTGTGGCAAAATCTATGAGCAGGAATAAAAAAACAAATTAAGGACTTGTGTTTGGAAGAGCTTATTCTTATTTGAATGCACTGTAAGACAGTCCTGAAACCTCCAAGCGACAGAAATCTCACAGATATTATGCTTGGAGTCAAAATTAAGTAAGATTTTTTCCTGTTCTTGTGGAAAACTGTAATTACAATAATTTTTGATTTAAATGGTTGATGAACTAGAATTATTTCTCATAGCAGAGCCAATTGCTGAGATAGAGTATTTTGATACTTTGCATGCCCAGAAAGAACACTACTCTTATATGCTATTGTTGAGAAGCTGGGAAAAAAATCTCTACATAAAGTAATGGCTGTGCCACTGGTACAAAATTGCCCTCCTGAACCCAGCACTAGAGAAGGGTGGAGAGAGAATGACATAACAATCAATCACACCTTGCTTACAATACTTTCTCTGCTCCCATGTGGCACCAAGAACTGCAAAGTGGCTCAGGAGATCTTTTGTTTTTCTCAGCAGAAAAGGTGCACATCGGGTCCAGAGCAGCACTTCTTGAAGTTAGTTCCTAAATTAGTTGTTTCAGCATATGTTTGATGTAGCTGTGATTCTGCTGGGTACCACACAGCTTTGGCTCCCCAAGCTGCCGCTGAATCTGCTGCTGGTATTTCTCCAAATGGCAGCACAAGCTTTCCCAGGCAGCTGGAGCACAGACCCCACCATGATATGCAGAGGAGCAAGTGCTGTGGTCACTCTCATCCTCCAGCCCAGATGCAGCACTGAAACACTCCATGCATCATCAGATATCTGGCTGTGAGGCATGACATGTTTGGATGAGCTGTTTAGCTGAGATCCCTGATACCTTACTGGAATTCATGGCAGAGAGGTCCCGTATGCTGCTGCTGGAGCTCCTTCGCTCTCCCAAGGTGGTGGATTTGCCAGGCCCATGTCAAAGCCTGAAGAGAAGATAAGGCAGGCCTCCACCTGGCCAAATCCTGTCCCAAAAAAGAAGCTCATTTGAAGAGGATTGGCAAACCAAATTCCTGTGACTGATATAGGGGAAAGAAATATGGCTAAAACAAGTTGGGAGCCACCATGTTGATTTCAACTGCAGCAGCTGGATTACAATAGCAAAAATGATCCTTAACACTTCACTAGTTTGTCAGCCAGTGGACAAAGGAACCAATTGTGCAATTCAGAGCAATCTGCTAACGACATTTGTAAGGAAAGGGTTTAAAATTGCACAATGTGCTCAGGAATGATACATGTAGGGATTTTGTCTTACAGCTATTGGCAGTTAGAAGGAACCGAGAGATAACTGAATTTGCTCTGTTCTTCATTCCATGGAGCATAGGGAGGCTCAGCCACAGCAGATACTGCAGGCCAAAAGTATTCAGTTTGGCATGCACGGGATGTATCCATGTCAATGAGAGGGTGCACAGAGTTCAAGGAACAATTTTCTCCTATGTGCTCTGGCATTGTGGAAAGCATATCACAGTAAAGTTGCCACCTAGAGAATGTTTTGTTGGGCTAGTTAGATATTAGGAAAAAGTTCTTCATTGAAGGGATACTCAAGCACTGAAATAGGCTCCCAGGGAAGTGGTCATGGCACCAAGCCTGTCACTATTCAAGAAGCATTTGGGTAACACACTTAGATTCTTTAGCCTTTTTTTAGCTTGCTCTGCATGCAGTCAGAAGTTGGATTTTATGATTCTCATGGGTTCCTTCCAGCTCAGGATATTCTATTATTTTAATTAGTCTGAATTCAGTGACTAGTTAGTGTCATGTCTCACGTGGTGTGATGCTCGAAGCATTGATTCCAACAGAGTTGTTACAAATATTATTAAGAAAACAGTATTAGTCTGAAAGCCAAGATAATGCATAGATTTATTTTCTGTGTCTTTAAATAATAGAAACAATGAGCTATTCTAAGAGATAAAAGTAGGCCAGGTTGAGCTGTTTTTATGTAAATGTACTTATCTTAAATTGCTCAAAACAGTAACTTCATTTTTATGGTATAAACCCTTTTCTTAGCAACTGGTTTAGTCAATATTGCAATTACAGAGCCATTCTTAAAATGAATATCTACAACACATGAAGATTTAGAGCACCTGGCTTATGCTATTCACACTTCACTGATTCAGACTGGTTGGAATGGAGTATACATGCTCTTTTTTCTAACTGCTGCCTAAGGACTTGCCAAGAGAGCAGTGCCCAGGAGACTGGAGATGCTCATTCTCGTTTAGATCTCTAACTGTGAAATGTATCCAGAAGGAACTGTGCTTGTCCTGTCAGAAGAGCAGTCAGGATTCAAGGCTAAGTGAGGGAGATTGCTGTATTGCAATGGAAGAGCAGATTGCCTGTGTAGATGTGGTTCACAATACATCTTGTTAGAGCAAAAACAAATGGGAAGCAGCACTTCTTTTCCCTTGAGCTTCCTCCAACTGATGAGAGACTTCTATTTTCCAAAGTGTTGAAGACAGTTTTTCATTTTGATGTTCAATATTTCCTTAACTTCACATTCCTTTTTCTACTTGTTAATTTATTTTTGTGTAGCAGTGGTTATGGCATCTATAAGCAGGAAAAAATACCTGCAGGTCCCCCTCCCTTTTTGCTTTAAATGCCCCATAAAGAATAACTTCTCGTGTCTCACTCTCCTCTTCCCAGATGTTACATCTCTCTGGAGTGTAAATAACTGAATAACTTAGTACTTAAACACTATGTGATACCTTTGATTTTAGCACATCAAAACTAGGTTCTGATAGAGAGTGTCAGTATCAAAAGTGATGGCAAATGCTCTGTTCTCATAAATTCAGACTGGAGTGAGCACTTTGATGTCGATCTCAAATGAACACGGAGGGTGCACTCCTCTCTGAAGTGGTTCAGTCAGCGCCTCTAACCTCTGCAACTGCAGCCCTATCTCCCATGGGAATCAATATTTGAACCAATATTGACTTAGGACTGAGGCATGATTTATATGGGACTCTTGGTATTGCAGCAACTGCTGTGTTACTCAATCAGGTTCCCAGATGACTGGTTAATACATAACAAACCGGATTCGTAAATTCAGTCGGCACGTGTTATCATCAGAATGGAAAGGGGAAATTAATTCTATCATGTTGCATTTAATCCACAAATTTGCTAAATACCTGTAACTGAGTACTACATGCTCTGCTTAAAGAGGCAAAGGGTTTCATTCAGGTTTCAGAGGGTCTCTAATCTGGAATAATTTCTTGGTGACCAGTATTTTCAAGTTATCATGAGTATTTGTTATCATGAGCTTTCAAAATGGAAACAAATTAGGATTAAATTAATACGTACAAAATTTCACATTAAAAAGCTCTATAGTGTAGAGCATTATTCTGATAACAACAGTAGGCTTAATTCTGGGGTCAAAAACCAGTCTACAGCTGTTACATTAAGTAGTTTAGGCATGTCACAAAATCACTCTGGCTGTCTATAAAGGTACCCTCACCTCCCAGGCATTATCAGTGACTATTTCTGAAGGAAGGCCATTCATCTGGATGATTTTGAGTGTTTCACACAAAAATCCACTCTACTCATTTCATGCCAATACGGCAATTAAAAGATTATTGAAAGTCTAAAGACTTGTACAATAACAAGATATTGTTAGTCAAAGATACTGGATCAGAAGACTGACTTTAAAAATGTTCTTTGATCTTTTGGGAGAATTTATACATATACATATAAAAAATAAATGAGCTCAGAAAATTTAGAGTGATGTATTTCCTCCTATAAATAGCAATATGATTTAAATCTCTTCAGATAGGCTAAGAAATTGTCAGTATCTGTGTAAAACAGATAATACCTGTGGTTTTCTAGGTTTCAGGCTAGAGCACTTGAAAATCAATGTGTGTGTGTATGTGTGTGAGGAGGAGCACGGCCAGCCCCTGAAATACTCAAACCTCTTTGTTCTAGTGACTCTCCTGTGTTTACCCTGTCCGCCCTCCACGTGTATGCTCCAAGTCCAGCGACCACTTCTTTGGCAGTCAGGTCACCATGAATAATCACACTGTCTATTTGGAATCATTTTCCAACTCAGTGACCTTTCTTTAACCTCGGACCGCTAATTGTTATCACTGGCAAGGAACAAATGGGTCTGAGTGAGGTGAATAGGTGAAGCTCTTGCCTAGAACATGTGTCTTGCCTCAGGCAGAGTTCCACTGCTGCCATTGCTGCAGGCTTGGCTCCCCAAAGATTCCAAAACTTCCCTCTGCCACCTCCTTCTGCTGACTGTTGGAGGTTTAATGGCCCATGAGGAAATAACCAGCTAGAAACCATTTTTTGGCTTAAATGGGAAACTTCCAGGATGCCATAAAAGCTATGCCAATTGCTTAAGTACAATCAGCACCTGAGTCAAAACTATGGTGTCTGGAATCTGCATCAGAAATCCACCTTTTTACATCCTAACATAGGGGGATACTGCACCATGCTTGAATAACCAGCAGTACCGGAGTTGCAAGTTCCATCACAAATCAGTTATTTCAGCTTGCTATTAGTCCATTGCTGTGCATGCTTAGCATAGCGAATTGTTGCATAACAAGCAAAAACAGAGTGAAAAAAAGATATTTTAAAAGTCAAAATCATTTTAAGATTAGTCTTCGACCTACTTCATTATTTAGATCAATAATAGACTTCAAAAATTTCTATTTTACTACTGGCTGTTGTTCAAGCAACATAGTAGTGTGGGTGTGTTCTGGAATCTTTTTATTGTGTTGTACTTAAATATAGAGCATTTGTCATCATGGTAATGGCAGCTACATGATCATAAGAAGGAAGTCTTCTAGTTGACTTGCTCCTGCCTGGTCTGTCCCAGTGTCCAGTCAATGCTTTTGTGTCCTTCACAGCACACAGGCTTTGAGCATTTAACACAAGCAGTGACAGTGCCTAGTGCCTTGTTATAGTGCACTGCCTGCTTTGTCCTACATGATTCTCTGCAGCCTTTTATTAGTGGCCATAACTACAACTACAGTAGCTAATTCTGTGGCTTTTTTCCCCCTCCCTAGTCACCACATCATACCCTCCTGAGCCCACTTACTGTCAGGGGAGCACGCCCCACCTTGTGCAGGCAATTTGTCTGTGTTGCACAGGCAGAACTAGAGGTGGGTCTGGAATGTTATTCCTTACAGCAGGTTTGTTTGGCTCCCAGCTATACACTTCCACAATGGAATTCATAATGCAGAAAACTATTAGTCTAATACCTGGCCACAGTAGACATATTGGAAAAGAAACAATTTAACAAAGTTTAGAATTTTCTCAGTGTTTTCAGTGTTTTGTGGTAATTCTTAACTCTCAGAAGAGTTGCAAAAACGTGCTATCAAAGAAAAGAGACTGTATTCAGTTTCTTTTTCCCAGTGAGGCTGCAAAGGATGTGCAAGGAAGGCTACAGATGGCATGTGGCTGGTCTGCTCTTGGACAAGATAGCAGTAGGGTTCCACCACAAGCTGAGGCAGGAAAGGGAAGCAAAATACCTGTCCCTCTGCAGCTTGGGTGGCTCTGTCACAAAAGAACAGTGCTGGCAACCCTCACACAAGACATTCTTCAGCAGGCTAAGTTAGCAAGCAACAACCACCTGACGGGTGAGGACCCCCCCGCCCCCACCAGTGCCTTCTACGCATTCCTCCAGCCTGCAGAACCAAGCACAGCCCTGACCTGACGAGCTGCATCTCGCCCAGAACTAATAAAACCAGAGAAGATTAAGAGGGAAGAGAGAGCCAATTCCGTGCAGGTAGAGAACAGGTTACTATAGCAACTGTTTTCTTCTTTGAGCATAGGCTGGGAGGGACACCCTCGCAAGGGGATTTCTGTGCAGTCCCCAGACTGGGGAGCGAGGTTGCTGCAAGAATCTCGTTTGACAAAGGTTGCGTGGCTGCACTCTTGAACTCTGTTGGGATCGGGGTGGGGGAGCTGGGATAGGGCTGTGGAAGAGTTTGACTCTCGTCCAAAAGTAAAGCAGATGTTGAAGAGCCTGTATTTAAAAGTGATACTCACATCATGGTGTATTGTTCTGCGGGTTGCAGCTACATCTGAAGCTGGTCTCGTACCACAATACAGGTCACAACCAGGAATTTCAAGGCTAGAGTTTTTAAAAGACATAAGAAAATATTTTGCTTAATACTACTGGATTTTTAAATCTGAGGTCCTAAGAAAGTTTCCCAGATATATTTCTTCAATGAGCCCAAATTGGTGCAGAGTAAGAAATTAAGCATCTTGTAATGTAATAAAGATTTGGTCAATTTGACTCTGGGAAAAGTAATTCTCTGGGACTAGGGCCAGGTAATGTTATCTTAGTGTACTGCTAGGAGTACCTGGCACTGTACAAGGTCTAGGTCTTTGTGGTTACCTTAGACCAACATAGCAAATGAATGAGGATATTATCCTTTTGCTAGGGCTGCTTTGGGTGGAACACACCCCTTGCATTCACGGGAGACACAAATACCAAGCACTGCCTAGGGAAAAGCCCTCCCCTTTACCCTCCTTAACCCTGTGTACTCTGGCAGGTACTTCAAGGGCCAAAATNTTTTTTTTTTTTTTGGTAGTGTTTGGTGCTGGAAACTAAAAAACACAGCAGGAGAATAAAACAACCTATGATTGTCTCAAATTTAGTCGTGAAATTCTCTGTCTCACAGCATCAAAGCACAGAAGATGCAAATTCTTTTGGGAAGGGACAAGCAAAGGGCAAATATTCGATTCTCCCCAGACTGCTTATTGTCTATTTTTCCATGCCATATTTTTGCTGGAGACACAGATCTAGGAGAATGTTGTCTGCCACAATCCCACCACCCTTCCTTTCACTGAGGAAGAGGAAAGTGGGACAGCTGTGCAGCCTCTCTCTTGCAGCTGCATCTTGCCTAGGAGTCTAACACAAATGCAAACCTGCAAACCTTCTGAATCCCTGTCTTTCAAAGTAGAATTTTTTGGCCGTCGATGCAGGGAATGAGAAACAGCAACCTTCATTTTTGTTTAAAATTCAGCAAACGTTTTACCAGATGTAGACCCAAGGAGACGAAAAACAAAAGCAGGCTCCCTGCTCCAAGTGCAACCTGAATGCAGGACTAGGCTGGGAGTGCTTTACTACAGCAAAATGCTCCCTTTTGATCAGTGCACTGTGGAGGTAAGCCAAGAAGCTGAGGGACTCAAGGACAGCCCCAAACTCTCATCCAGACTGCAACAACTGCACGGTTCCCATGTCAAAGTCTTGGGCTCAGCCTAGCTTCACAAAGGGAATTCACAGACTCAGGATCAACCTGCTACTGGTCCACAAAGAATCAACAACTTACCAACAACTACTATTATGATGTCTGCAAGCTTTCCAGCTGAAATAAGCATCCTGTCATTCTCTCTATGCCATGTGGCAGATCTGGTCTTAGATGGCATTTGATCTGGCCAGTAAAATCTGCTGCTGCTTGGAATAAAAGAGAGACTTGTGAGAGAAAGCTGAGTGCTTTATGAGTCAGAATTGTAGAGTTAGCTTTTTTGTGAGCAATAAGAAACACCTGCTGTAACAATGCAATTGGTGTCAATAAAATCACATAAAATTGCATCAATCCAACTGCAATTCCCTTTGCTGCAGGTATACAAGTTTTACAGAAAAATGGGCAAAAAATATTTCAATAAGCTTTGCAAAATTACACAAATTAATACATTAACAAAAGGCTCATACTATACTGTCATAGACAAGAGACATGATTGACTATTTCCTGATTGAATATATGATTAAGGCTGCATTCAAAGCCAATGTAAAATAGAAACTTCCATCAGAACTTGTGGAAGTGTTTCCATTACTTCAAAGGATGTAGTGGACTCACTGATGATTATATTCTGTTCAGCCATTGAAGTAACATGGTTATGGTATGGAGTTGAAGGCAAAGTAAATTACAGAGAGCAAAAATGTGCTTTACTGTGTGAGGGGAAGGAGATTTCTGTGACAAGCAGTTTTGCCTCCCTCCATGCTGACAGAGGAGGTCATACAAAGTTTCAGGGCTCTGCTCACACCAGAAGAGGAAGGCTTAGTTCAGCTTGTGCCTTGCTTGTTGCAGAATTAGTCACTATGTGTTTGTCTGAGGCCTAACCTTCCTTATCTCTGTTACTTCCTTCCTTTAAAGCCAGGTTATCCAGGGGATACAGGCAGCTGAGGAAGTGTTCTCTTAATACATCTCATTTATTAGATGCTACATCAAATTAACCTATTCGATTGAGGCAGGAGTTGAACATAAATACAGAACCCACGTCTGCTACAAAAGTGTGCTAGTGCAGCTTGATTGCTGTGGTGTAAAATTCAACATAAGGATCAAGAAGACACGTTTGCCTTTTCCCATTACTGAAGAAGATGGCTGGCTGATTGACTAATCCATGGGGTAGGATATTGCATTGGTCCTAACAAGGTGCTTCTAAATGGAAACAGACATCAGTTGCTGCTGAGAATGTAATCAAGCTTCACAAATCCAAGTTCAGTATTTTAATTAGCCAATCACTCTTGGAGCTTCTGAGCCACTAATTCAGTATTTAATTCTCTTCTTTAAGGTTTTTTTTTTTTTTTTCCTGATGCCTTTTAGGTTTCAATATATTCTGAAGTTAGCAGAAGCCTTGGCTTTGTTAAATTTGATTACAAGCATTACCTAAGTGTAATTGATTCCTCCTCAGGAGCAGAAAAATATTACACGTATAAGTAGAAGAAATGATTTTGGTTTTTTTTTTTTTCCTAACTGTTTTATTAGAATGCAGGCTTAAAACTTATGACAAGTACATCTTAGTAGCTCTCTAAGGAGAGTATCTCACTCTGTTTATCTGTTTAATGCATATGCATGAAGAAGAACAGTATAAATTTCTTATGCATTGCTCCTCCTGAATGCCTTAAGCCAGTCTGGGGAAGTTCTTGGACAACAGCAGAAAATTTTCTTGGATAAAAGCAGATTTAATTTCCTATTTTTCCACATACTCTACTGAGTTCTGAATCATGCCTTCAGACCATGCACTTCATATCTCTGGCACTGCTGCCTAGGATTTCAGTCAGAGCAAGCTTGTGCCACTGCTGCCACATTGCTTCCTGCCCACTCCAGCCAGCCCCACTTCAAATGTACAGTGCAGGGTACCGTGGCTAAAAGAACTCCTACCCACAATGTAAACATCAGCATCATCTTAAGCAATAACCAATATTTACTCCTAGGCATAATGAAATAAAAATCATTTTGGCAAGTAACATCTATTTGCCTTCATATCAACTAAACCTGCAGTGCCTTATGATTATTCACCTCATGCATATCACAAGTTCTATTACAAGTATTTTGTTCTTGCCTTTGCTGTGCTGTCCACTTTCGTGGCTTCCCAGGAGAGAGACCATGTTTGTTGAGAAACACAGTGAACTGTTTTCAAGTGAGTTACACCCTTTTTGTAAAATCAACAACGAATGGCTATGACTTGCTCACTGCTAAGAAAGCGTGAAACCAATAAACAGTGTCATGAGCAGAACAAACATCTAAAGGGAACGTGCATGTGGCCTTCACATGGACCCAGGGTACTTATCAAACGGAAGTCATTAAAGGACTGAAACTCAGGCTAAAGAAAGAGTATGTTGTAATAAAAAGATTATTTAAAAAAAGTTCATAATTTTCCTATTTCCTTTTAAATTCTCTGATACGTCGGAAGGGATTATTGGAGGTTTTGAAGCAAAGTTTTTGAACAACTGCCAGTGAAATGGCCAGTAGCAATGAGATGGAGTTTTCTGGTCTAATAAAAGCAGGTAGAATTCTCTATATCCAGGAAAAACAAATGTTTCTTTTCTCTGATTTTACTGCCTTTTCTTTCTACACTGATAGCAATCTAGAAAAAAATCAGTCAAATAACTCTAATTAAGAAAAAAAACAAGTCCTGTTATTCATGCCATCATGACAAACCAGCATGAAGCTTTGAGCTTCTGGAAACAGAAGGGCCTGTGTGTAAGACAAATGTTTTTGCTATTTTCACCACTTCTTCCCACGTGTTTTTTTCTGTTTAGCTATCCAACATCAGTGATGTTGTCAGGTACTTGGGTCCTGAAAAAGAATGGACTCCTCTGCAGTCTTGAGTAACCATCTCCAGCAGTAACTGCGTGCCTCCTCTCCACCATCCCAAACTGTGCCCAAGTTAAAGGATTTTATTTCATAAATGAAGAGCTGAGGCACTAAGAGAAAAGAAAACCTCTATCTCTTCTGTCCTGGTTTGGCTTCCCTACCTCATACATCACTCTTCTCTTAACTAGGGTCTGGTATGCCTCAGCCAAAACAGCTTTGGTTATGCTGAAGCTGCTTTGCCAGCACAAAGCCTGTTCCAAAGCCAGTTCTGGAGCTTTCTTGCCACTTCTCAGAAAACTTGTAGGCTCCTTGGAAATTTTCCAGCACTAGAGTGCCGAAGTGAAGCATGCAACAAAATGAGAGCAGCCCGTGCAGTGAAATCGTTTGGGGGAGGATGAGGGAAGGAGCTTATCAGGAACTCCCTCACAACCCAGCGATCCCTAACTTTAACAATAATCACCACAATAATGGCAACTTTTATTACAAGGGGCCGCAAGTCTCTCGTATACAGAAAAAGACCATCAAAGGTGAACAGCCAAAGGAGAGGGGAAAAAAAAAAACCAAACTCAGGGAAGTGCAGAGGTAGCTCAAGGCTTTACTGCTCATTTATGACGAGGTGATTGAGATATTAGGCGACAATTGCAGCCGCTGCGCTGGAGGGGCGGGAAAGCCGCGGCTCCTCCAGCGGGCTCTGACATCACCGCTCCCACACTCGGGTGCTGCGGGGGGAGCGCTCTAAGGCAGGTGCTGGCGCTTCCCAAAACAGGAAGGCGTATTTCCAATGCCAAAACTATAAGAAACTTGGTTCGAAAGCACTGCGTGCAGACATTATTCTTATTTCCATAGTTTTACCCTTCTGTTCAGTCGCGGTCCTCTCCCGAGCCACAAGAGACCAGTTTACCATGCGGGCATGAGCCAGCTCTCACACGGTAACTAAGGAACTGGCTAACTTTCAGTGAGGAGCGGACTTTAAATAAGCGTGTAGTTGGTTGCCGCGACCCACTTCTCACCGTGAGGAGATTTCCCACATATTTCGGTGTCACGTCACGGACTGAGTAACACCGGCGCGTTGTACAGCTCCTAGCAAGGCGAGCCCTGCCTGAGGGGGTGCCGGCTCCATCCAGCACCGCATCGCCGTGGACCCAGCGGCGGCAGCTGCACGGCACAGCTTTCCCTTCCTCCCTCCTTCCATTTTTCCACTCCCTCCCTCTCACCTTCCCTCAGCGCTCCCCTCACGCTCAGCCCCCGCCCCGCGGGCGAGCGCCCCGTGCTCCCCTCGCGCGCGCGCGCACCAATCACAGCGGCCCGGGGGGGCCGCGAGCCGGGCGCGCGCTCCCTCCTCCTCCGTTTCCCTCGCCACCCCCGCTCCGGGGCGGGACCGAGAGCCGGCTCCAGCCAATCACAGGCAAGCGGGCGTGAGGCGTGAGGCGCGAGCGGGCCCGCGTGCCGAGACGCCGTATAAAAGGGGGGCCGGGCGCGAGCGCGGGGCTCACTCGCCGCCGGCGCTGACGGTGGAGGGACGTACACGAGCTGCCGCCCCCGCCCGCCGCCCCAACGGCCGCCGCGCCCCCCCCGCACCGCGCCATGAAAACCAAGTTCTGCAACGGCGACGCCGACCCATCCCCTCTCGGGCTCATCCTCGGCCGCGGGTCCGCCGCGGCCGGGCAGCCGCCCTCGCCGCTGGCTCACCCCGAGCCCGAGGGGAAAG